>LAPY01000690.1:131949-145168 GCA_000970635.1 Eragrostis tef
CCACCCCCCCCCCCCCCCCCCCCCCCTCTTAAGGGGAGACGCTCCAGAAGCACACCGCATACACGGCAAGCGGATACTCAAGAATCTTCCCTCTGTGCACGGCCATGCCATGTCTTCTCCACAGGCACGACACGTATGTACACGTGCAGCGAGAGTCGGCTCTGAATACCAAATGTAACACCCTGTGTCCAAAACCGCTTACCGCCCATGCAAATAGCACCCCTCTTACGTTTTCGTTCTCGTTTCGTGTAAAAGGATTAACCCAGTGGTGCTATGCTTGGAACCAACAAGGGTAGAAAAAAGTTGTATCTCACATGTTAGAAAAAAGTTTCTAAAATTTTAAAGAAATATTTTTTTGAATTATTCTATCTCACATGCAAATTTGTATTTCACATATTCCAACATACAAAAAAGTTACAAAACATTCATTAAACAATTTTCTAAAATTGGATGTTTTAATCTATAACTTCACAAAAATTTTGCTCTCAAACATGATGTGCACCTAGAGAAACGAAAAAGAAACTTTTCATGCGAAGTGAATTGAATCAGTCTAAATACTGTAAGAGAGTAAAACGGACCAAAATTTAGTTTTAGAGTTAACTGAACAACGAAGATACTTGAAGATAGTAAGATGGACTTCTTTCTATTAGTAAACATAATCCCTTTTCTTCACCGAGTGAGATAATATGTATTTTCTATATATGTAGGGATTCGCTGCAGGCTTGGCGATCTCCGCCACCTAGTGTTGCTATAACAACACCGAGCCGTGGATTCATCGCCGTCTCAGCCACCTACAGGACGCTATTTCCATGCGACATCTTCTCGTGCCAGGTCTCGCCATCCTGTAGCATGGACGAGGCATCACTGACAGATGGCTTCGGAAACAACCAGAACGGCCGGTCTATTCCGATGGTGGCCCTGAAGGCGCTCATCTCAAAGAAACCTGAGCTGGCCACGGAGTGTGGTGCCACAATGGAAGACGTGGAAGAGGGACGTGCCGCCGGCGTGGTATTTGTCTCGGAGAGGGACGTCGGCCTGGAGACGCTTCATGTAGCCCTGCGATACAACGGCAGGGTGAAGGTGCTAAGTCTGGCTGATATTTTCGGCAACGACACTTTTGGCGGCGTGCGCATGGAGGACAGTGCCTGTTTTGGCACCAGCTTTGGTCACAAGGCCGACCCTTCGCTGATTTACGTCTCCACAAAGAAGGTGGTGGAAATGCGCCGCACCCCCTGGACGGTGGTGTACCGGACCAACCTTAGGACCGGCAAGACCAAACAACTCACCCCAGACGGTAGGTAATAATGGAATGTATAATTGAATGATTGATTAGCTCCAGGCGAACTGACTAGCTATAAGCTGGTAAAATGATGCAGGGCAGTATGATTTGAGCCCGGCCGTCTCTCCATCTGGTACGAGGGTGGCGGTTGCAACCTTCAGATCGGGCAAATGGACCGGTGAGGTCGAGCATCTCAAGACCGACATTGTTGTTATGAACGTGGACAGGTACGCCCACGGTGGAGGGTTGGACCGTGGCAAACCCATCATAGAAGACGGCGGCTGGCCTTCCTGGGGCAGCGATAATATAATCTTCTTCCATAGAGGGATCGACAAACAATGTACTTCCGGAAAGGTCACAACAACCTGGGGCGTGTTCCGGTACGACCTCACCACCAACGCTACTGAACGGGTGACACCGGAGGAGTTCGATGCGATGACTCCAGCGGCCATTAGCGAGACCAAGGTAGTTGCTGCTACTATGCACGAAAGGACCAACAAGATGGTAGAACAGAGAGACGTGAATCGTTACCGCCACATCGAGATCTTGGATTTTGCTATGCCAGAAAAGCCACCAGTGAAGATCACCCAGAATATCTTCCCGGGTGCTGACTACTACAACCCATTCGTGCTTGATGGCGGCACCCGCATCGGATACGACCGTGCAAGAAGGCACGACATGCTCTATCAGGTACAAAACAATGCTATGTTAACTCACAAAAGGAAGAAAATAAATGTTTCGTCCAAAATTACACTGCTGCTTGTATTTTCATACATTAAGTTAGGTGATAATTGTTCTTGCTTTTTAATATGAGTGGTGGTCATAAACTTATGATTTATTAGCTCATGAATAGATTATATGACGCGATTTAAACTGCATGCAGAATGGGAACGCATACGTGCCAAGGATCAGCAGTAAAATGCAGTCCCCGCTCAGCAACGTGGGGCTGGTCAGGATGCCGGGCGTTTCCCACTCAATCTCTACCGACGGTTCAAAGCTCGCCTTCATCGACAATGAGTTTAAAGCCGTCTGGGTTGCTGACAAGAAAGGCTTGCGCATTGTCTGGGAGGTCAGTTGAGATCCACTGGAACTGGCACCAGCATTTACATAACGCCTATCTCGTGTTCAAAATGTAAGCAATTGTATACTTTCAAATATCACATTTGACCTTTTGCTTTTTTTGTGAATATATAAAAACAAATAAGCCATGCTTAAAGCCTATCTAATATTTAAAAAATGTAACAAAAAAATATTTTCATAAATTTTTTAAATAAGACAAAAGGTCAAATGTGATATTTAAAGGTCAGCAATTGCTTACATCTATGGAGTATTTCTTCTAAATTCAGCTATAATGGACTGATGGCCTTTGCAGCGAAGGGGGCGAAACAGTATTTTTTCGGTAGCGTGGAACCAGAACCCAGAGATGGACATCCTGTACGTCAGCGTCGGCCCGCCCTTCAATTCGCATTCCGCGGTAGAGATATATGCCATCTTCTTCGCACAGAAGTCAGTTAGGCGCCTCACAGGTGGTGGTTGCAACAATGCCTTCCCATCAAGTAACCCAGAGGGGACCAAGATAGTTTCCGATCAAACAGGGATCACGGAGGCAAGTTCAATAAGAACCTTTACATCATGGAGGATGCTTTTGCAGGGGAATTTGGGACGTCGTCTGGGGTCACGCGGCTGACTAAAGGCGATTGGACTGACACCCAATGCCAGTGGTCGCCAAGGGAGACTGGATTGTCTTCTCCTCCACGCGTGACAAGCCGTTCGACGCGCCCTTAAGTCATGACTACTTCTCCATCTACTTGGTGAACGTGGCAGATCCCAGTGTCGTGGTGAGGGTTGTGACGGGCGCGGATCCAGACATCGATGCCAGTAACCTTCCCGGGCATGTCAACCACCCGGTATTCAGTCCAGATGGCAGGAGCATTGCCTTCACCTCCGACCTTGCTGCTGTCTCCGCCGAGCCCATCTCCATGCCCACGTTCCTGTTTGCGAACAGGCCATATGGTGATATCTTCTCCGTCGACATCGACCCCGACGACATCTGCAGAAACATGGATATTGACAAGATCAACCGCGTCACGCACAGCCGCTACGAGTACTACACGCATGCATGGACCATGTTCGTCCCCGAAGACCCGAACAAGCAGTGGAACACGCTGGTGAGCATGGATGATAGTGTTGCAAATTTCAGGATGGCCTGTACCTATGGCCACCCAGACGGAGGGGAGAGCTGGCACATAACCGGCCATCTGATCATCCCAAGGAAGTGCTGCTAGGTAGGCCGCGCGACTGCTACTGATCATCCGATCCCTCTCTCATTTCGTTTCGTTTTTGTCACCCCGACTTCCCTTATATTAACACTATGCTTTAATGCTTAATTATGAAACTGATACTAGTTTTTTAAGCATAAGATAAAGAGAGAGCTGGTTTAGGTTGCAAATTTCAAGCATCTTTAACCCTGCTAAATGAATGGGCAGAGCACCTGCCGTTTATCCTTCAAAAAAAATAAAGAGAGAGCTGGGTTTTATAAAGGTTGTTGTTTTATTAACTATAATTGTTGCATCGATCAAGAGGATTCGAAAACAGACTTGAAGAAATATCTATTATTCATGTGTACATTGATTCACAAAAGGTGAGTATTGCTCATTTTCACAGCTCACCCCAGTACTCCGTATTCTAATCAACATTTGTGAGTTCAACCTTGTTACAAATATATACTTGCACGCATGGGCAAGTCTACGAATGTTAATGACTGCTATCGTATATGTAGATGGAAAAGTTAGCACTTTGCCGATGCCAAAGAACGCTGGGTTGACCGATGACGAAGTGCTGATCGGTGATCGATCTCACAGCATGAGACCATACGCTAGACAATGAATGAAAGTAATCCACACAAACCGCTAGAAAATAAGGACTACGTATTCTCCTTTCAAACTTTATAGAGTGCCAGCTAGCCTCATGTGCTTGTGAACCAATATATCGTAGCCGGACTATGGGAGCCACGGATTGAGGTTGAGTACGTAGCCGGTTTGAAGGATACAACGAAGGGTACAGATGCGCTCCTTGTGACCAAAATTGCTGACTGAACGTAGGTCAAGTTTTTGTTAGAAATGCAAATATGGTCTGTTAGAACTGCAAATGGTTTGTTACAGCTGCAAATGATACATTACTGCTCTACGGTTTTATTAGGCGATTAAATTGCATAGGTGAGTTTTGTTAGAACTGCAAGTGGTTATGCCAGTTTTGCGTGTGTCTTCACTATAGTACTGAAGCGTTAAGATATTGGTCTTGCAAGATAGAAGCAATGTCAACATATTCATATTCAAAATGTTAACGATGTTTAGAGATATACGCCTAATTCTTTGTTCAATTTGTTGACTCCTTTAAATTGGCAAGTATTATTGTTGACTACTAAATCAGCTGCATTTACGTCACAGTAAGCCTCATGATGCAAGTGTTCTAATATTTCAAACCTCACATATCCATCACACTTATTCAGATATTGTATCACACTTATTTATAGAATGCAGCCTACTGTGCATACTCTATTCTACGCACTACCATTATAGTTAGATCGAAACAGATTTGCACTGAACAATGTTATAAGGAAGTTGGTCCAAGTGCTCTGATCACAACAAACGTCATTCGTCAATGTTATTTGTACTTAATGCCTTAGGATATGAAAAATTGATTTTCCCTGAACTTTTCCCTCATGCGCGCAGCGGAGCGCGCCACTGAGCCTAGTAGTCTTCATTCACTCACATGTGTAACACACACACGCTCACTATTAGGAGCTTTATCTAGCTTGCATCTACCCCTTATAAGCTCTTTGAGCATAGTTTCATAAAAGAACACGAAACTCATAGCTCGAAGTACTGGACGTAGGGTTTTTGCTTGAACCAGTATAATCTTCTTTTGTATTAAACTTTATGCCACCATTAAAATTCTACGGAGACGTGGTAGTAACTAGTATTGTCAGTACAAAACACCCGACATATAGAAAACCATATTCGAGGCAACTTCCTCAATCAACGTGACCTTAGAAATTATTCCAGAAGGCTTGGCCTTTAAGGGTGCGGTAATTTAAACAAACGCATCCAATTAGAAACGGAAGCCACCTGTAAAGTGCTCATTCCAAAAAGGCAGAATTGTCTAGAACACACTGAGAAAGCGTGGAATTACCTACAACACACTATCAAAGTTGATTATGATTCTCTGACAATTTTCTGTGACACACTTTGACAATTTAACAATTAATTTTAACTTTTTTATCTCAATACTTAAAATACATTAGGGCCTGAAATTTTGCAGAACTATACACTATTGCATTAAAAAATGAAACTAGATTTTTTCTCCATTTTCGTATCATTAGATCATTGTTTTAATTTTTAATTTGTCGAGCAAATTATGCAAACAATCAAAAAAATCTAGCTCCATTTGCAGTGTGTCGTGGGTAATTCCATGCTTTCTCAGTGTGCTCCAGACAAAAATCTCACCCTCTCACCCCTCAAGATTATAGACCCATGAGCCTCTGCAATGTTGTTTATAAAATCATAGCTAAATCCCTGGCCTAAAGAATAAAAGATCACCTTCCTGATCTTTAAATTGGCAAGTATTATTGTTGACTACTAAATCAGCTGCATTTACGTCACAGTAAGCCTCATGATGCAAGTGTTCTAATATTTCAAACCTCACATATCCATCACACTTATTCAGATATTGTATCACACTTATTTATAGAATGCAGCCTACTGTGCATACTCTATTCTACGCACTACCATTATAGTTAGATCGAAACAGATTTGCACTGAACAATGTTATAAGGAAGTTGGTCCAAGTGCTCTGATCACAACAAACGTCATTCGTCAATGTTATTTGTACTTAATGCCTTAGGATATGAAAAATTGATTTTCCCTGAACTTTTCCCTCATGCGCGCAGCGGAGCGCGCCACTGAGCCTAGTAGTCTTCATTCACTCACATGTGTAACACACACACGCTCACTATTAGGAGCTTTATCTAGCTTGCATCTACCCCTTATAAGCTCTTTGAGCATAGTTTCATAAAAGAACACGAAACTCATAGCTCGAAGTACTGGACGTAGGGTTTTTGCTTGAACCAGTATAATCTTCTTTTGTATTAAACTTTATGCCACCATTAAAATTCTACGGAGACGTGGTAGTAACTAGTATTGTCAGTACAAAACACCCGACATATAGAAAACCATATTCGAGGCAACTTCCTCAATCAACGTGACCTTAGAAATTATTCCAGAAGGCTTGGCCTTTAAGGGTGCGGTAATTTAAACAAACGCATCCAATTAGAAACGGAAGCCACCTGTAAAGTGCTCATTCCAAAAAGGCAGAATTGTCTAGAACACACTGAGAAAGCGTGGAATTACCTACAACACACTATCAAAGTTGATTATGATTCTCTGACAATTTTCTGTGACACACTTTGACAATTTAACAATTAATTTTAACTTTTTTATCTCAATACTTAAAATACATTAGGGCCTGAAATTTTGCAGAACTATACACTATTGCATTAAAAAATGAAACTAGATTTTTTCTCCATTTTCGTATCATTAGATCATTGTTTTAATTTTTAATTTGTCGAGCAAATTATGCAAACAATCAAAAAAATCTAGCTCCATTTGCAGTGTGTCGTGGGTAATTCCATGCTTTCTCAGTGTGCTCCAGACAAAAATCTCACCCTCTCACCCCTCAAGATTATAGACCCATGAGCCTCTGCAATGTTGTTTATAAAATCATAGCTAAATCCCTGGCCTAAAGAATAAAAGATCACCTTCCTGATTACATTCATGCTTCTCAGAACGCTTCCATTAAAGGCCGGCGGATCACTACGAACATTATTTTAGCATAGGAAATCACTCATTCGTTTAGGCTTAACTCTTGGAACCAAAAAGGTTCTATGTTAAAAATAGATTTGACAAAAGCTTTTGATAGAATTGAACAGTCTTTTATTGTGCATTCGCTTCGACATCAGGGGTTCCCTACTCATTTCATCGACCTGGTCCATACATGCATAAATGCACCATCCTACTTTGTGCTAATTAATGGACAGGCACATGGTGGCTTTCGATCGCAACGAGGAATCCGTCAAGGCTGTCCACTATTGCCGTACCTTTTTGTCTTGGCAATTAATGAACTATCAATATGTCTGCAGGCCTTACAGAATCATAGGCTCACAGATATAACTCCGGGTCCCAACTGCTCTCCCATCCATTCACTACTTTTTGCTGATGATCTAGCTAATTTACAGGAAGTGATTGTCACAAAACAAATCATTGACTCCTTCTGCAATTTATCGGGCCAGACCCCAAACAGGGCAAAATCCTCCATCCTATTCAGTCGCAAAGTGGATCAAAACCTGCAAGAGCAAGTCAAAACCATTTTACCGGTGCAGCCAATAGACTCCTCCACTATCCACATAGGCCACCTTCTCATTATAGCTCACCCTGCTAGAGCACAAGTTTACGCTTTCATCATTCAAAAATTTCGAGCCAATCTGACTACCATAAAGGCCAACAAGCTCAACCATGCAGGCCGGTTAGCTGACATCAACTCAGTCTTTGTATAGCCAATGTTCTTTTCACAAAGAAATTCCTAGGTAAACTCAACACAATTGTCCGTCGTTTCTGGGGGGCTGGCCACCAGGAAGATCAAACTACCACTCCTTTTCATTTTAGAGCCTGGAGCGACATCACACAGCCTAAGAATGGGGGGGGGGTTAGGAATTCATAACCTTGGCCTCGTTAACAAAAGCCTTCTGTATTCATAACCTTGGCCTCGTTAACAAAAGCCTTCTGTTTAACTCTGCTTGGCGCATTGCTTCGAACCAAGACACACTGCCCTCCTCGGTCATCAAAGCTAAATATATTTTTTTTGAAGTAACTAAGCCAAACATTATCCTCATAGCTCTTTCTGGACAGCCCCAGAACACCTACCAAAATCAGTCTCCTGGCCGTCCATCACGGCGATCAAGCCTAAATTTCAAGATGATTGCAGCTATCAAAATCTCTGCGGGGAACACAAATATTTGGAATGCACCTTGGTGCCCCCTCTGGAAACAGATGCACGACCTACTCATTTATCCAAACCCACAGTTAAACTGGTCGAATATAGTTGCCGGGCACAAAAATTTGGGATGCTGACAAAATTGAGAAGGTCTTTGGATTGTAGGCTATGAATGCTATTTTGCAGGTGTCGGTGACACATAGCGAACAACAGGATATCTTGTGCTAGACTCCAGCGGCTAAAGGAGATTGTACCTCCAAGGAGGCATACAAACACCTAGCACCGAGACGTCAGCAGCCCCTACCCCAACAAGGAAGCAGAGCGTTGCCCACTGATGTACTCAACCTCATCAAGCGCATATGGAAAACAAAATACCTGCAGCCCAGATACAAAACCTTCGCCTGGAGACTCCTGCGACAAGCATTGGCGATGGGAGAAAGAGCTGGGAACTTATCACAACACATCGACTAACACTGCAAAAGGTGCGGCCAAAATAGAAACTGATGCTCATCTCTTCTTTCGGTGCACCTTTGCTCGAGCGGTGTGGTATACAAGTGCTCTTCCCATAAGAGCACATGCGTTGCCACAAGGCCCCCATGGAGTATGGACTCAACTCCAGACTTCGACATCCACCGACCATATGCGGCGGGCAATCTTAACGCTATGACATATCTGGAAAGTCAGGAATGATCATCGCTTCAACAGGAAAAAAATAGTCTGTCTTGCAGGTACATATGCCACGGAGGCGGAAATCAAAGACGACAAGGCTTTGGATCAAGAAGAGGCCACTGCGGAGAACCAAATATTGTCGCCGACAAACCACCGAGATCCATCAAACGAACAAGAAAATGGAGAATAGATTGGCGAATAGGAAACAACTAGGCCAGCGTGCTTCACGGATGCGGAGTTCCCACAACCAGTGCCGCCAGACCCTTGTGTTGCTGGCATTGGGTGTTGGATATATGAGCACTTTTAGTTTTAATTTAATTCAGAAATAAATCATGAACATGATAAACAGATTACAGATTAAACTAGACAAGTCTACGCCAGATCGAGACAAGTCTAAAAATATAGTAAACAGAACAAGATCTATTATACTTCACAGTACTACCATACAAGCATGGATCAGATAGGTACATACGAGAGACACGATTTCAGAGAATGTGTATTGTTTTTCCATAGGATCCGAAGAAACCGTAGCAGACGACAATGCAGTAGACGTGGCGATGACCCTTGAAACAGCAAAGACGGAGCGGCTCACAAGTAGTTGTAGACGACGAGCAGCACCGCCGGAACGTAGAGGAAGACGAGCTATGGTGGAAGCGATCGAACAGTCACGCAGAGCGCTTCCAAAAACCTTATTCGCCTTCTCCCGATGCAGGAGCGCAGAAGACGACAGTTTCGGAGACCTGCTCTCCCATTCGCCGGTGCACGCTGACGATCAGAATAAGACAGACTACAGCAGCGACGCAGCAGGAGGAAGAGACAAAACTCAAACTCGTGTTGTGGTATGGTCTAGTGGCGGCGGCCCGTAGGAGAACCGCTAGGGTTAAGACGTCCTAACACTGAGTCGGTTTCCATATATAAAACCGTATTGGACACGCAAAAAAAAACTGCAAAAGGAAGCTGCACGCCCGGACCGTCACCCGGGCCAGGCCCGGTGAGGTGAGCGAGCGCGCGCGTGTGGTTCTTCCTTATTCCTTTCCTCCATATACTTTTAAAAGAAGGTGAAGCAACCTTCTTTTTAAGTAGGTCCTCCTCCACCTAAACTAACAATGTGATACTACACACCATCCACTAATAGGCTTTTGAGATTTTCTAGGAATTATGAAAATTTTCTCATGGGCCTAGTAGAGTTGGCCCAACAATTCCAACATTGGGATCCTAATCTGCAACAACACAGGCCCCATTGTGTCGGCGATCGAGGTCCAAGCGAAGGTCACAATGCCGCTCCAGCCGAAAGGCTTGGCGTCGCTTCTCGCTTCTGGCGTCCAAAATAAACGTGGTTCTCAACCCATGAGAAGTCTCCTACCGAACAGATAGCAGTACCCTCGCCTCCACACTTAGCAAGAACAATTTCACGGTTGAACCAGCACACTGGAGATTGCGTCCGCTGCTGTATGAATTCAGAGCTAACACTACAACTAGTGCTATGGTGGTTGATAAAATTGCCAGAAACAGCAATTCACTGGCTCATGGACTGGCTCAAAAAGCAATCCGATCGACTCAACATTCAAATTGTATCTTCACGTGTAGTCATCTGGCTCACGGCAATCAATGCCCTGTAATTGAGGCATTTGCTCATGTAAATTGGGATTCCTTCACCCCAATAGCTGTAAAGAGTTGTTGATTCAGTAAAGCTTTTCTTTATTAAAAAAAACTAGAAACAGAAGCTGAATATATATTGGATCGCGATAACATACTGAAATTGGGATATCAACAGATACAATACTTAGCTGTAGGTTTGGGATAGGTAGCCGGTCACGTGTAGTGGTTACAAAAAGTTTAATCGGATCTCAGTTTTGGGTTGGAGCAAAATTTTTAGAATTTAACAGCGTTGTGCTTTTAATGGTAGGCGATGTTCGCAATGACAACGAGATATCAGTGATGACTTTGTAAATTTCAAAAATTTGTCGGCTTAATCTTCGAAAATACTCATAAAAATAAAATAAGGTTTGCGTATGTACGTTTATAGTGATAAGTATTTGTGCCTTATAACATGTAAGTATTTTAGTTGTATTGTGTAATTGCGTAAAAAAATGATATGCTTCCAGCCACCCCTGTTACAAGAATATAAAAATATTATTACCAGATTCATCGTGAAATGAATTTTTATGATAAAGAATTATCTTACTTTAAAATAATATATATATTTAGATATGGTTGATAAGTTAAAAAAGTGCTTTAAGATAAAACTAAACCTACAATATATTTCTAGAGAGAAGGAGAATTATTTAATCATCCACGGTTCTGTTGACCGCCGTTTGACCGTTTTGGCGAGCCCACCGTCCCTTCGTGGCAACCGTCGAGTGGTTCAGAGCGTACTTGATGCCAGCCTTTCTTTATGAAATTATATTTTAGAGAAAATTGCAAAGTTTAAAGACTAAATTTTAAGACCATAAACTTTAGATCGGAGACAAATTTAAAGCTGCTTGGCGCATTTGCTGAGAAACAAACTGAACAGACAGTAAGAATTTGCAAGCTTAACAACAATACAGAAGATGTTTTTAGTGTGGTCAAATTTACGATTAAATTTTGCGCAAGAGGTCTTTTACCACAAATTTTCGAAAAGAAAAGGTCGTTTACAGTACTGAAGGAAAATCTCAGCTGCACATCCAAGAATGCGTGGGTTATCCGGCGACGTCGCCGTCCTCTCCCCTTTGCCGCCATGGCCACCGTCCGCTCCGCCCTTTCCGCCAATGTCCCACCACCGCCATCTCCATCTCCTTCTCCCACCCGCACACCCACCGCTACCCTTTCCCGCCACCGCAAACCCCTCGCCGCAACCCCCGCCGAGCACCTCGCGCTCCAGCCCTCCGAAGCGGCGTCACTCCTCACCGCAGCCGCGCGCGCCCGCGACATCCGCCTCGGCCGTGCGCTCCACGCTCGCCTCCTCCGCACGGGGAACCTCCTGAGCGCCGACGTCGTCGATGTGGCCGCTGCTCGCAGCGTGTTCGACAGAATGCCCGGCGACCTGCGGGACCTCGTCTCCTGGACGGCCATGGCGTCCTGCCTCGCGCGTAACGGATTGGAATCAGATGCACTGCGCCTGTTCGGCGAGACGCTTGAGGCGGGGCTCCGGCCGAACGCCTTCACGCTGTGCGCCGCGGCACAGGCCTGCTTCGTGAGCGAGCTTTATCGTCTGGCTAGCGGCGTGGTTCTTGCGTTCGTCTTCAAGATGGGTTTGTGGGGCATCGACGTGTCTGTGGGTTGCGCTCTGATTGACATGTTTGCGAAGAACGGGGACCTGGTGGCAGCACGTCAGGTGTTTGATGGATTGGTCGAGAGGACGGTGGTCGTCTGGACACTGCTTATTACACGGTATGCGCAGGGTGGATACGCAGAAGAAGCTGTGGAGCTGTTTGTTGAAATGCTTGACAATGGATTTCGGCCTGATCAGTACACCATTAGCAGCATATTATCGGCTTGTACAGAGTTGGGATCAATCAGGTTGGGGCAGCAACTGCACTCTCTTGCAGTGAGGCTAAGTCTGGTGTCAGATAGTTGTGTTAGCTGTGGGCTTGTGGACATGTATGGGAAGTCGCACATCGGACAGTCGATGACCAATGCAAGAAAAGTCTTTGATAGCATGCCAAAGCATAACGTGATGTCGTGGACAGCACTCTTATCAGGATATGTGCAATGCAGAGTGCAGGAATGCAAGCTGATGGCATTCTTTTGCGACATGTTGAATGAAGGCATCAGACCAAACCATATAACATATTCTAGTATGCTCAAGGCATGTGCAAACCTCTCTGATCAAGATTCAGGCAGACAAATTCACGCCCGTTGTATCAAATCCAATCTAGCTCCTGTAAACGTTGTTGGCAATGGTCTGGTCAGCATGTACGCTGAATCTGGTTGCATGGAGGAGGCTAGAAGGGCATTCGACCAGCTATATGACAAGAATATGTTTTGCTTGAGTTCTAATTTTAATGGAGATGAGAGGAGCAACACTTTTCAAGATTATAATATTGAGAGAATGGATGTTGGAATCAGCACTTTCACATTTGCTAGTCTGATCAGTGCAGCCGCCAGTGTAGGATTGCTAACCAGAGGTCAGCAGCTGCATGCCATCTCACTGAAGACTGGATTTGGGTCAGATAGAGGCATAGGCAATTCGCTTGTTTCTATGTATTCTAGGTGCGGATATCAAGAAGATGCTTCTCGAGT
>LAPY01000690.1:158961-169156 GCA_000970635.1 Eragrostis tef
ATTTAAAAATAATTTATAATTTTGCATATTCAAGCTAATATTTTAAATAAAACGAATGGTTAAATGTCATAAAAAAGTCAATGGCGACTAAAATTTAAAAACGAAGAGAGTAATAATTTGCTACTACGGCCTCCTTTGGATTCAAGGATTTCCATAGGATTTTTGGGATTTCAATTCCTTAGGATTGTTTCCCTATAGGAGCCTTTGGAACACAGGAAAGCAAAGGGAAAAATCCAATGAAATCCATTCCTATGAGGCAATTTCACAGAAAACTTAGCATGAGCTCTGAGCTCTTGGAAAAATTCCTGGGAGGAAATGCTAACGTGTTGCTCGGTCCAGCCATATTGCATTTGGGCATACAAGGTAATTAGCGGGTGATCCTAGAATAGGAACCAACACTCAATGCAACTGCACAGGTGCCCAAAATCAGCATGCAGACCTATTCTTGGGTGCTTCTTCCATATCTGTTAGATATTTGTGCGTTTCTTCACCTCACGGATCACGTACCTGCTCATGCCCAAGAAGTTGCACGCAAGACATTTTTCTTTGCTTGATCAGTGTGACCAAGTAAACTTTTTGTAGATAAATTAATTTGATAGGATCATAGCTTGCTTTAGAGGGTGTTTTATTGTAAAGTGTAGTTTCATATTGGCACATATATCTGCATCCAAGGTGCACAACTTGTGATGAGGTGGTAGTCATGTTCAGATTCAAAGTGTTACTGATTTAAACATTCCCATGTTATTCCTATGGTGTTTCCAGAGGGCCTCTCTTATGAATTCCTGTGTTTTTGATTCCTATAGGATGCGCATCACCTCAAATCCTGTGTTTTTTCTATTTCTATGTTTTTTCTATCCTGCGTTCCAAAAGAGGCCTATAAGAATTCAAACGACATCACTCTTCCATATTTGTCCCGCTCTGCTGTAACCTTTGCACCAGGACATCAGAGTGCGAACAGAGAAGGCATTAGGATCAGTGATATTTGGACGTTCTTATGCAGTGAGTACTACCACAACATTCTTTTTTTTTCCTGTAGTTTGAGACGACATGATTTAGGGAGTGTTCGTTTCAGGGGTCTAAAGTTTTAGAGGGGTCATATCAAAAAGAATCTTATCATTTAAGAGTATTAAATAAAGTCTAATTATAAAACTAACTGCAGAACCCTCGGTCTAATTCGTGAGAGGAATCTAATGAGGGTAATTAAGCCGTGATTAGAAGATAGTTACTGTAGCATGACTGTATCAAAACATAGATTAATTAGGCTCATTAGATTCGTCTCGTAAAAATATATCAGTGTGACCAAGTAAACTTTTTGTAGATAAATTAATTTGATAGGATCATAGCTTGCTTTAGAGGGTGTTTTATTGTAAAGTGTAGTTTCATATTGGCACATATATCTGCATCCAAGGTGCACAACTTGTGATGAGGTGGTAGTCATGTTCAGATTCAAAGTGTTACTGATTTAAACATTCCCATGTTATTCCTATGGTGTTTCCAGAGGGCCTCTCTTATGAATTCCTGTGTTTTTGATTCCTATAGGATGCGCATCACCTCAAATCCTGTGTTTTTTCTATTTCTATGTTTTTTCTATCCTGCGTTCCAAAAGAGGCCTATAAGAATTCAAACGACATCACTCTTCCATATTTGTCCCGCTCTGCTGTAACCTTTGCACCAGGACATCAGAGTGCGAACAGAGAAGGCATTAGGATCAGTGATATTTGGACGTTCTTATGCAGTGAGTACTACCACAACATTCTTTTTTTTTCCTGTAGTTTGAGACGACATGATTTAGGGAGTGTTCGTTTCAGGGGTCTAAAGTTTTAGAGGGGTCATATCAAAAAGAATCTTATCATTTAAGAGTATTAAATAAAGTCTAATTATAAAACTAACTGCAGAACCCTCGGTCTAATTCGTGAGAGGAATCTAATGAGGGTAATTAAGCCGTGATTAGAAGATAGTTACTGTAGCATGACTGTATCAAAACATAGATTAATTAGGCTCATTAGATTTGTCTCGTAAAAATATAACTATCTGTAAAAAAGTTTTGTCATTAAACTTTATTTAGTACTATTCTTTTTGTTTAGAACCTTCTAAACTTTAGATCTACGGGAAACGAACTGTACCTTAGTAGACCATGATCGTTGCGCTGCAATACAACATAAACGAAGAGAACTAGAAGTAACACACACACACACACACAGAGAGAGAGAGAGAGTCCTCAGAGAAAGAAAGAAAAGTCTCCCTCTTAGGAGTAACCCGCCTTCTACGACTCTAGCTTTTAGTTTCATCGAAAAATACAATAGGAACAACGGGCCTGCTTGGTTTATGGCCATCATTTGTCACAGTTTTTGTGGCAGCTGTTAGTTTCATTATCCTAGTTTTGGCTTGTCATAATTTTTCAACCTGTGTCCCCGCATGTCATACTGTCAATTCTTGGCCAAACTTTGGCTAAGTTGTACTCCCTTCGTCTAGAAATATAGTGTACATTGAGTTTTATACTAAGTCAATTTTTTTGAACTTTGACCAAAAATATATGTAAAATATATTGTTTCAAATTAAAAGAGCTACATATTATGATAGTTCATTTCAGATGAATCTAGTAACATCATTTTTGTGTTGTCAATATTTATGATTTTTTCGTAATTGATTGTCAAAGTTTAAAAAATTTGACTTAGGACAAAACTCAATCGACACTATATTTTTGAATGAAGAGAGTAGTGATTAAATTCTTCACCACACTCAAACTCTGCAGTTTAG
Source organism: Eragrostis tef (assembly GCA_000970635.1). Classification (NCBI taxonomy): domain Eukaryota; kingdom Viridiplantae; phylum Streptophyta; class Magnoliopsida; order Poales; family Poaceae; genus Eragrostis; species Eragrostis tef. Next base: position 161,719 of record LAPY01000690.1, read on the forward strand.
AATCGAGCATTATGTTGGGGAAGAGTATGGCCGGATGACAAACAGCGGACTGGTACTACTAAAACTAAAACAAAAGAACGCCAGTGTGATCAGGTGATAATTTGAGTTTACAAACGATACCGCACATTTGTCCAGCTCTCCTGACTGCTATAGCCTTTGCATCCGGACATCAGAGTTCGATCGGAAGGCATCGGAGTAGTAGTATGTTGGATAGCTTCTGGTATCCATGTAAAGCACGAAGTTCGATCATGAATACAGTACATATTTTCTACACAGTTCTGTTGGAAGCATGAAAAATCAGATGAATCATTGTGTCCTCAAAAACATGTCAATGGTCAAATTTAGAGTGTGAGGTTGGATAGTTTTTAACCTAAGTTTGAGCTTTTGCTCATAAGTAGCATCTAGTTGTGGAATCAATTTAAGGTTAAAACTCAAAGATGAGTATTTTTTTTAGGGAAAAAACTCAAACATGAGTTTGCTGGAGGTCATCGATGTTAACCTTTCCTCCTCTTTTTTTTTTTGACACTCATCCCAACCGTTCCTACCTTGTGATTCGGTCAGTAGCTCCTCTTATTGGTAGCCCATTTGTGAGTCAAATTGTCATCTGGTCACACTGGCATTCTTTTCTTTAGCAGTTCTAGTGTTCCACTCACTTGCACCGCATTACTTCCACTGCTTGTTATACATCCAGGGACATAGTAACATGTAGTTCGGATTCTGTTTCTAATGGAACTAAAGCTCAAACATTAGTTGATGGGTTCCTCCCTAGAGGGAACCTTTACTTCGTTCCCTCTTTTCTTTTTTTTCCCCCACTTTGAGATAATCTTTTGCTTTCCTTCTCTCTTTATGTTCTGCCTCAACGCCGATCTTGGTCTTCTTAATAATGTCGTCTTAGACTACTGAACAAAAAGAATGTACATATATTTGAAAGAAAGAGAACAGAAAAATGGAGAAATTAAGAAATGCAAAGCAGGTTATGGAGAGAACGAGAGCGAGATTAACGGTTACTCATTTCGGTGACCTCGTTGCTATCAACACGACTGGTCACTTTTGGATCAGAGCTTTATTTCCTGTGCTGGCCATGTCAAAAGTGCAGAAGATGCAGATCTACTATGTATGGATGGATGGACCAGATAGGGCTCAGCCGTAAAGAGACCCGTAACAATTGCTGATCCCTACTGACAATACCCGCCTGTTCCCATGGTTCCATATCCCGAGAGCGATTAAAGCCGCAATCGTTGGTGTTCGTCTCGCTTTTGGTTCATCTGAGAGGAACATTTTTTTTAGATAAAGATCTGAGAGGAACATAAGGAACAAGACTTTTTGTTCCAAAAAGGTGTAGGCATCATATAAGTTTAGTGGAACCTTGAAATCATTTTGGAATGGGCAACAGTGCAACACAGCTTTTGTCGCGACGAGGATTGGGCTCAGCATGAAAAATAATGCAAAATCTATTCTGAGTCTTTAGAACGTGTTACAAGGGGAAAAAAAACTACGTGACCAATAAACGTAGAAACTAGAAAGGAATATTTTTTATTTGCAAAAAAGGGATGATTTAATTCTGAGATTTCAAGATGCAGATCTCAGTTGTGTGCACAAATGTGTACAGGGACACACAACTGAAGTCAAAGGTGTAAGGTATGTGTACATTGTAATGTCTACTGTACACAGCTCCATAACCCTTCAAGGCTTCAACGGGATACATGTCAAATTCATCCATCATCAATTTAGAAGAACAGGAAGAGCAAAATTCAGCTTGGGATAATCCATCACAATTGCGGATGGATAGGAAAAACAATGTTCAGTTCGGGATAATAATAACGGTGACATTTTTTGTGATATTGGTTTCATAATTTGCCGCAACTTGCTGCATATAAACCCAGAAGGGGGCGTCTCAAATTTTGACAAACACCGGCATCGCTTTCATTACTGTCTGAAGCTAACTGATCATCAAACCTGATGAGTTTAGGAGGCTAGGCCACTACTTATTGAAAGAATTAATACTAATCTCTACAAAATTATGCGGTAAAATACGCTGCTTACGCCACATCTGAAGGCAGCTTGAGGTATACAGACAGGTCCTTTCAAAGTAAACAAAGAGTTGGACACTTGGATCTTGGTACAAATGTGCAGCTTCACGGAAAACTGAAAAGGTAGCAGCTAGGCCTGGGCTCTATGGCTTCTCTTCGTCTGATTGAGAAGGCCCATTAATGGCATCCGCGAAATACTCAACTGGAAGTACATCAAAATACACTGTCAGAGTTCAATATTAATGATACAAAATTTTAGGATCCAAATTACTACTGAAACGATTGGAAATGCTTTCAAATTTACCAATGTCATCATGGTCCGGGGAGTCAAGCAAGAGGTCCGAGTCTGAAGGCAGGAAAGGGTTGCCTGAGTAGTTCTCAAGAGCTGACAGGTCTGAAGATCAATAACAACAACACAAAAGTAGCAAAAGTGAGAACATCTCAAGGAGAACAGCACATTTATGAAACTGTAAAAATCGTTTATTCTTTTGTCTCCGCCAGGAAAGCAAAGAACTATTTATGATCTTATGCAGTAGTTTCTGAGCAGATGGTTTGAAGGATAACTTTAAATCAGGTAAGTTTATATGCTTGCAGCTGTCTCTACTTGAGCATACTAATTAATTTATATTGCGCATTACATATGTCATACCACAAAATCTAAAAAATCAATATCTCTTATGTAGCACTATTACTTTTCTAGATGGAAATACTAGGCATAATATGATGTCCAAACAAGAAACACTACCTCCTAAATTTGTTAAGTCTGCTGATAGATCAGAAAGACTGAAATCCCAAATCTGCTGACCCAAGGAAGAGCCATCAGCACCATCAGGCCCTATTTGCAGAGGCCCTCCATTTCCCACATCAGCTCCAAAGGTTGCATTTCCTGTTGATTCATCCACACACATCGCTGATATCTCAGATGGCGTAAAGGACACATGATTGCTTGACATCGCGGATGATGGACTAACAGCCATCTCAGAGGCACTGCAGGCCGTTGTAGCATGTGCGGTTTCATGTGTTTCACTATCCATCATGCTTCAACAACAGAAAGCAAACATTCAGTCATAAATGACCTATAAAACTGATGGGGAAACGAATTTACCAGAACTAGCTTATAGGTTGCTTTAGGAATCATTGATCCCTGCGTAAGGTTGTGGGTGCTGGTCGAGTTTTTTTTTCTTTATATAATCTAACATTTTTCACATCAAGTACTAGTATGTTAAACGCTGTATGAGCACTCAGATATATCAATCAACTTGTTCCTTTGTTGAACGAAGTATAAATAATATCAGCATATTCTGGGTTGTAGCATAACATGAGCAATGCAACACCTAGATGGTCTGGTTTGCAAATGGCCTGGTTTGCGGCAACTGCCAATTTGCTTAGGATTCCTTGTCCATCAAACACCAAGCCCCCACTCCAACCAGCAAAAAATCAAACAGGACAATAATATTTGCAAGATAATTTTTTTGTTCACATTTTTCAGTTTACCATAATTATTATTTAATTAAAAAAATTTACAAACAAATGAAGAAAATGAAACAAGATCAAATAGATGCTTACCCATTTCCTGAGTTCATGCAAATGGGATGATAACCACCTGGCGCAGGAATTCCATTTACTACATGATTGCTCGGTGGACCATAAGCCATTGAACTAACATTAGGCTGTCCTGGAGCAGCCATTCCAGGTTGTTGAAGAACTGGGTATCCCATTGGCAAATTGTTAACTGCACTGATAATAGGTAGCAATGAATAAGGAAGACATAACTTTTCCAAAGAAGTAGCTCTACCAGTATGGAGTAAAGAGAAACAAAGCAAAGGAACAAAGAATCAGTTTTCAAACATGCAATTTATCAGAAAAAAGGAAAGTCAAAATGGTTTGGCATATGCAATGCAGATGTGAAAAACATTTCAAAGTTTCTCAAAGAGAAAGTTTGGCAATTATGCAAACAATCAGATTGTCACAAGTGTTATATTTATATGCCATGTCTGTAATCAAGATAAGCAACTGTGAAAACTTTAAAATAGCCACTGTTGCAGTCTATATTAAAATCACGGGTTGCCTCAACAGCCTAACAACTGGGAGAATCATAGATAGAATTACAGATATGCACTATCTATTTTAACAAAAGTCCATCTTTACACATGGTTTATTCAAGGACATCATTCGCTACATGATATTACATCCTCAAAATGAAAAAAAGGGAAAATGAATCTTCGCCTCAAATATAGAGTTCTGATTGTAAGGCTTTGTGCGATTGTGAAGAAAGATTTAACATGTTCAACCTCACTTTGCAGACATCATTTGTTTTTTTTTCTGGCAGAGCAGCGGTTTGCAAGTTTAGTTATGTACACAAAAAAACTTTGGTCCAAATTCATCCATACATGATAACTTGAGCATTTAATCTAGCGGAAGTACATTGACCAGGATTTCAAACATTGTTTGTTTCATAGTTTTCGCGGACCTCGACAGGTGCCAGTAACCGGATGGCTCTTTTTTTTCATGTTTCTTTTAAAAAAATCAACAACTGCCAACTCTGAAGTGTGACCATGTAATTAGAACCCCCCCCCCCCCCCGAGAGAGAGAGAGCACATAAGGCATACTGCCACTGTTATCATAGCTCCTGGTACACCCAGGAATTTCCTTTTTCCGGTGCTACCTTGGGAATTTGAGCCCTGACACACTGCTGATTGTGAACCCAAGTAGAAATGTACAGCTTAAGCCTAACGGCACCTAATATTCTGATCTAGTGCATGAAGGAAGGAACGTTAAAGAAAGGGCATAGAGGAGCCAAGTCAGACTAGCGCCTCAAAGGTCAAAATAGTAGAACCACACAGTTATTTGGTAGGAAATATGAACTTCCCGGTTAAGCACGGTATGTTAGACCAGAATATTCTTTTATTATGTTCAGTGTTGTCAAGGTTATCCACAATTTTCCCAGTTGAGCATTGAATTGCATATCTTACTATTCATGCTAATCAACAAAAGAAGCACCAGATAGAACTGCTTAGAAGATAGTCAAGTTAGGCACTATCTTGTAGGTTACATCCCAACGAAAAATAGGGCTACTATATCACAATTTTAGTACCAACCATTATCTAGATGTGTGCAAGTAATGATGCTAGAGATAATGACTAATGCTTAAACAAGACATCATAAACTTGGTGGAACCAATGAATCATGTGGCAAACACAAGGGTATCGCTGAAGCAAACAAAAAAACTATTCTATGGTAAGAAACCTTGAAATGTAGATAGAAATATGCATAATATATAAAATACGCAGCATATTTGGATACTTGTTCTGAGAGTTGCATTGCAATACAAAATTAGCCATTACCGGGCATTGGACGAATTCCATTTTGTGCATGAGGAAATGGAACTTGATGTGGTACTGGGTACTTCATCAGATGGTACTGATGCTCCAATAAATGATTAAACAAGTTGATCTGTTTTTTCAATTTCAGACGTATGTAATAAGCCTGAAAGAAATCAGAGTTCTCTTCTTCAAGCTTTTGCCAGACTGATAGCAAGAAGATAGGCTTGTGTCAGTGCAAAAATAGAAGGAACGTCTATTTAAATGCGATAGTATAGAAGCATTAGGGAAAAAATTAGGAACCCAACAAAGCTTTCCATTCAAAATTTGTTTAAGACCGATATAATTAAGATCTCCACTAACTGGGTAAAGCAATTTGAAAAACGCAACGGACATTTTGTTCAAAACACTCAAAGAAACATTCGAAATGAAATAGATTACTAAGTCATTTTACCATCAATCATTATCTATAGCATCATTGTTGCACTAGTAGTCATAGGACATATGCCATATCTGCAAAGCAACTTACTTTCTGAGACAATGGCATTAGGTTCTTTTAAACAAATAGGTATATTTATTTTGAGTAAATGGAAACTAAGAAAATCAACATAGGTCATTTCTCCATAGTCTTGTTTTATATAGCTCACTATATATAAGTTTGAGACATGGCATGCTTATCCATGTCAACACAAAACCGCCAACAAATAAGCTACTGGATTGAGTACAAGAAAATCTGACCTAGGGTAGTGAAACCGGGTTCTATTCGTGCACGATTAGAAAGGGTCCTAACAACTTCTCCTTTGTTCATATATAGCTGTAGGCAACGCTCGATAAGATTTTGGACCTGTCAAAAACATAAAAGTTATATTCGTTTGAAACAGTACAGAAGGCATAAGGCAAACTCTTTATATAACTGTCTGTCGACATTCCAATATTCATCATTGAATAAGTAGACATCTTACTAGTTCAATGTCTTCACGAGAAACCTTTTTATTATCGTTGCTAGAAGCCGATACTGAACCAGAGTCACCTAAAGGTACATCAGTGATTCTCGTATTTATCTGTTCTTCTTGCTCACCATCATCAGCTTGTACCGATGACTGCAACTTTTCCTTGCTCTCAATATCCTGTGGAAATCCCAATAGTCCCATAAGGTGATAATTTAGCTAAATCGCTGTCAAAGATAAAATATATACTAACAAATGACGAAAGCAAGGAAATTTCTGAATTATGACGTGTAAGTTCAATGAACTGGTCGTCTTTTCATAGTGCATACCATCATAGAAAAATGCAGTGTTTTAAAAAGCAGTTCGCTAGGCTCTGAGCGACAGGTCACCATGTTGACTACCCCCAAGGTGGGCTGGGATGAACTAGGTATGATTAGGCACACATAAAAGGAGATGGTTGCTAGGGCGTGCTGGGCAACCACCTAGATACTGAGGACCTCTGCCTTGAAGCTGGGAGCTCAAGGGAAGAGATCTGATGGCGCCCAAAACGCCTGCAGTCAGCGAGGACCTCTTGTCCTCCTGTTCCTCAGCCACCAGAGAATCTGTGAGAGGATGAGGGAGCGAAGGTATTGGAAGAACCAAGCTCAATTATGGGGTGGTGGAGAATTGAGGGGGGAAATGGCGAGCAGCTGGCTATATCGATATGTTAGGCTTGGTTTGGTAGGACAGTGGACATTTGCTCCAAGATATATCCAGTGCCTCCAGTCTCAAACAGAGAAAAGACACAACATAAAACAAAAAATGTAGATGTTCCACTAGATGTTTTTGAATTTTGAATTACCATGTAGTTGATACAAAAGATTGCACACAGCACAGTTACTTGAACTAGCCGATCAATTGCTAGAATTTTATCAGACGGGATAGTGCAATATATATACTGTTTCTCCTTCTCACGCATATGCCATTTTGTTACCCGTTATTATCCAAATGGAAAAATGCTTAGCAACTTTTGCCTTTAACTTCTTCCAAGAGTTCAGGGCATATTATGCAAAGCAATCCACAATTTATCCAGTGGAGCAAATATTGCTTTCTACATAAGGGTTCAGTTATAGAAGCTGAACCCCCCCCCCCCCCCCCCCAA
>LAPY01000691.1:14911-28409 GCA_000970635.1 Eragrostis tef
CGGAGGGAGGAGCGCGATGGAGGCGGACGAGCGGGAGGAGGAGGCGCGGCGCGCGAAGGAGGCCGGCAACGACGCCTACCGCAAGCACTTCCTCGAGACGGCCGTCCACCACTACACCCGCGGCGCGCTCCTCGACCCCGGCGACATCTCCTTCCTCACCAATCGCGCCGCCGCCTACCTCCACATGGGCAAGGTCTGTAGGTCTCTCCAGTCCAGACTCCCGCCTCCTCGGCCCTCTCGATCCCCTCGCCGCTCTGCTCGCTCGCGGCTGGCGACTGACTTGACTCGTTTCGTTTAGTACAAGGAGTGCGTGAGGGACTGCGACGAGGCGGCGGAGCGCGGCAGGGAGCTCAACGCCGACCGCAAGCTGATCGCGAAGGCGCTGTCCCGGAAGGCGTCAGCGCTGCTCGAGCTCGCTACCTGCGCCAGGGACTATGCGCCTGTGATCAGGGCCCTGCAACAGTCGCTGTCCGAGCACTACAGCGAGGAGACGTTCGCGAAGCTGGGTGAGGTGGAGGAGGCGAGGATGGAGCTGGAGGAGCAGGAGCGACTGGATCAGGAGGCCGCCGACCACCACCGAGAGAGAGGTTTGGGTGTTGCTCGATTGCGCCATTGTTGAATAGGAAAATGCAGATAAATTGGCCAATGTGGGTGGACTATCTTTGTTTATCAATCACAAATGGAGCACACATTTTGGGAGTGGATATTATAGTTCCAGTAATTCCACTATAGGTTTGTGTAGATTAGATTTAGAACTTTGCAAGATATATTCAGGATGTTCCCATGTGACTGAAAGACAGACCACATAAGAAAATATGAACAGATGGTTAATACTATGTAGTAATCTGTGTTATTTTTCTAAGCATGGGATATCCAGGTTGTAGGTAGTTCTATACTTTCCCTAAAAAAGGACAAGGTAAGCAATCATGAATCATGATATACAGCTGTTGCTTATTGTTTACAAACTTTACAGGCAATGAATTTTTCAAGCAGAAGAAATACCATGAAGCAGCAATACACTACACTCAAGCTATGAAATTCAGCCCAAAGGACCCAAGGGTAAGTATTTTTTTGTTATTCCAGTTATTTTCCCTTATCAAATGCAGGCGATCATGGATTTGGTAGCATTGCTCATATTACAGTATAAATATGTTCTGGTGCTTCCTCTTTTTTCCATGGCACATCTGGTTCTGGAAAATTTGTTTGATTTCTTTTCAGGTGTTTAGCAACAGAGCTCAATGCAACATCTATCTGGGAGCTTTGCCTCAAGGTCTTGAGGATGCAGAGAAAGGTGTTGAACTGGATCCTACTTTTCTGAAGGGCTATTTGCGTAAAGCTAAAGTTCAGTTCCTGATGGAAAATTATGAAAATTCTCTGGCCACTTACCTAGAGGGTTTAAGGTGTGACCCAAACAATCTGGATGTACTTGATGGCTTAAGGAGGTAGTTTTCCAGTTTGCTTTCCGCATTCTCAAAATGTCATGCGATTATTTGAAGTGACATTTTGTTTGGCTGACTCAGATGTGCAGCATACATTAAAAGGGCTAACGGGGGTGACATTGAGCTTGAGGACTTGAATGAGATGTTGGTCAGTCTAGTTTCTATCCTTGACAGAGTCTTCCATAGTTGCTTGTTTTTGTTTACTTTGCAAATTATTTACTGTGACAGTAATCCTCGGTGTAACACATTGCTGATAACACAAATTATACCTCGAATAGTAAAGTGCGCCTTAGTATGCAGCATTTCACTGTAAACAACCTGTGCAAAGATCGTGAAACATACCCAAAGAATGTTGGCAAACTAGTTGTAAAATTGAAAAAGAAAAATCACAGCTAGTCACTTGCCTTTTCACGCCTCCATCCAGCACCACATTTTTCTGCTATTCCTGTTTCTGATACACTGGAGACCAAACGTCGTGCAATGTGGTTGCATCTCTAATTGATGTACATATGATGGTTGGATGTTAGCATAATAAAGACGCTCAATTGGTTATCTGCCCTTTCCTTGATGCCAACGTGTCTTTACTCAAACAGACCGGTTATGAACCAAAGCAACATTTGGAGGGTAAATTTGCTCATGTTGATAGTAAACAAAGGCAACTGTCCTTTTCTGTGAGGATTTAGTTTTCTATTCAAGTACCATTTTCCTTATTGAAAACTCCTTTTAATGGTCTTTCCAGGGAAATTTCCGTACAGAAGGTGATTTGCGCCAATTCAAAAAGGCAATGGAGCAAACTTCAGCACTCAAGAAGGAAGCTTCTGATGAGCGTTTGAAGCGTATTGAATCTGAACGAATGGTAAATCTATGACATGATTTCCTGGATTATTGTCATCCTAATATTTTCTAGTGGTCAAAAGTTAAAGTAGAGCCTTGTTGGTTAAATATTATCATCCATTATTTTCTTAATAAAATAATCATGTAGACAGTAGAATACAGAGCATTCTCTTATGGTGCTTGCTGCTCCAATAAAGTTTGCAACAGACCGCCAATCTGTATTTCCTTCTGGTTGCCAAAGGTTGTGGCAGTCATATGAAACACCTTTCCAATTTCATGATAGGAGGTTAGTTCTATCGAAATTTGCATGCTACTAATGTTACAAGCATCCATAATATGCCATCAATCTCAATAATGTGAGTGAGAATGACAGGTTTTTCTTTGTTTTTGTTTACTTTGCAAATTATTTACTGTGTCTGTGACAGTAATCCTCTGTGTAACACACTGCAGATAACACAAACTATACCTCGACTAGTAAAGTGCGCCTTAATATGTAGCATTTCGCTGTAAAAAGCTGTGCAAGGATCGTGAAACATACTCAAAGAATGTCGCGAACTAATAGTAAAATTGAAAAAGAAAAATCAAGAAACACTCTCAGCTAGTCACTTGCCTTTTTCACGCCCCCACCAAGCACCACAGTTTTCTGCTATTCCTGTTTCTGACTCACTGGGGACCAAGCGTCGCGCAATGTGGTTGCATCTCTAATTGACGTACATACGCTGCTTGGATGTTAGTATAATAAAGACACTCAATTTGGTATGTGCCCTTACCTTGATGCCAATGTGCCTTTACTCAAATAGACCAATTACGAACCAAAGCAACATTGGGTGGGTAAATTTGCTCATGGAGTTCATAGTAAACAAAGGCAAACGTCCTTTTCTGTGAGGATATAGTTTTCTATGTAATTACCTCTTTCCTTCATTGAAAACTCCTTTTAATGGTCCTTCCAGGGAAATTTCCGTTCAGAAGGTGTTTTGCGCCAATTCAAAAAGGCAATGGAGCAAACTTCAGCGCTCAAGAAGGAAGCTTCCGATGAGCGCTTGAAGCGTATTGAATCTGAACGAATGGTAAATCTATGACATGATTTCCTAGATTATTGTCATCCTAATATTTTGTGGTGGTCAAAAGTTAAAGTAGAACCTTGTTGGTTGAAAATAATCATCCATTATTTTCTTAATAAAATAATCATGTAGAGTACAGAGCATTCTCTTATGCTGCTTACTGCTCCAATAAAGCTTGCAACAGACCACCAATCTGTATTTCCTTCTGATTACCAAGGTTGTGGCAGTCATATGAAACACCTTTTCAATTTCATGATAGATGGTTAGTTCTATCGAAATTTGCATGCTACTGATGTTACAAGCATCCATAATATGTCATCAATCTCAATACTGTGAGTGAGAATGACATGTTTTTAATTTCTGCAGGCTAGAACAATGGAGGAATGTCTTTCAGGGGTACAACAAGAGTTGGAACAACTAAAAATACAACATAATGTGGTCAAAGAGAGTAATCAGAATCTACAAGCTTTGCTTTCTGAATCCAGGGGACAATATGATTGGCTTCTTTCAGAGCATGATCGTTGCTATATGAGAGAGATCGTGCTGTTCGTCAGGTTGAAGAGTTACGTCAGAAAAGAGGCCAGATGCTTTCGGTTTTGGTTACATCAATGCACTGTGAGTTTTCATCATCTGAGCTGGAGCGTGCAACTGAAAATTTCAGCATTTTGCTGAAGATTGGAGAAGGCGGGTTTGGATGTGTATACAGAGGTATCCTGCGAAACATGACAGTTGCAATAAAGGTGTTGAAGCCTGATAGTTTACAGGGACAATCCCAGTTCGAGCAAGAGGTAATTCACTCAACTCATTCCCGAACTATGACTTATCTTTGCAATAGTGGAAAAGAGTTCTATCGCTATCTCCTACCTTCTTTTGGTTCAAAATTGTTACTATACTAAAAATATGTATTTTGAAATGATGTTTCAACCTATGAATGATGAATGTCTTGTTATCAATTTCGTTGCAGGTTGCTATCCTGAGTAGAGTGAGGCACCCTCACCTTGTAACTCTGTTAGGAGCATGCTCAGAGTCATCTACACTTGTCTATGAGTTCTTACCCAATGGAAGTCTTGAAGATTTTCTTGTGTGTCCTGACAAGAGGCGAACTCTGATGTGGCAAACCCGCATCCGGATTATTGCTGAGATATGTTCAGCGCTGATCTTTTTGCACAAAAATAAACCTCACCCAGTTGTTCATGGAGATCTAAAGCCTGCCAACATCCTTCTTGATGCCAACTTAGTCAGTAAGCTTAGTGATTTTGGTATTTCTCGGCTCCTAATTCAGTCCAGCACCAATAACACTACCCTGTATCGCACCATGCATCCGGTGGGAACCCCCTTGTACATGGACCCAGAATTTCTTGCCACTGGAGAGCTGACACCTCAATCCGATGCTTATTCTTTTGGGATCGTGGTCTTACGTCTTTTGACAGGAAAGAACCCTGTTGGTATAAAGAAGATTGTGGAGGATGCACTGGAGAAAGGCGACCTGAACTCGATAGTTGATGCCTCAGCCGGAGAATGGCCTGAAGCGCACGTCCAGCAGTTAGCACACCTTGCTCTCAGTTGCACGGAACTGAGCCGGAGGTGCCGTCCGGATCTTTCAGGCGAAGTGTGGAGGGGAGTCGAGGCAATGAGGGATGCTGCAACGCAATCGTCGGCCTCATCTTCAAGGTCAGTTCCGGATGAAATCTGCACACCGTCATATTTCATCTGTCCTATATCTCAGGTGAATATTAAGCTGAATCTCTTGCATGTCATCACTATTTTCCCCAGTTTGTGAACATGACAATAAATGGTGACACTGACGAACTTGTGCCTTTGTGAAAGAAAATTCAACACGAGACATGAATGGAACTTTTCTCTGATAACTAACCATTACTTCTGTGGGCAAAATGCACAATTTCAGGATGTCATGAATGATCCACATGTCGCGGCGGACGGATTCACCTACGAAGCTGAGCACATCAGGGGCTGGTTGGATAGTGGCCACGACACATCCCCAATGACCAACTTGCAGCTGGAGCACGATGAGCTGATTCCCAATCGTGCGCTTCGCTCTGCCATCCAGGAGTGGCGCCAGCAGCAGAACACGGCACTGTAGTGCTCAATTGCTGCTGTCTTGGTCCTCAACTCCTAACAGGCAGGCCGAATCACTCACTCCCCATCTACGATTTCGTGGGCCAGCAACTTCTGTTGGCCTGTAACAATGTACATGTAACGTAGCTAGTGTTAGTTAACCTGGATAGTGATGTAGGTGTTACGACCTTTATTAAGCCCCGGATATTAGGCAATGGTCCATTTCGGGCTTTTCGTAAATCATTGTCGAATCTGGCCAAACTTCCATCTGTTTCTGGCCCTGCTACGAATTGTTGTAGACCCCTAAGGGACCAATCGTACTTGCGCAAGAGCATCTTTCATGAAGTGATGGGAGGACTGGCGTGCGTGTTCTGGGGCTTCAATGCTGAACAGGACTTAGGGGGAGTGCCAGTGCGCGCGTCAGGTTCGTGCCCCCATCGCGGCGAGACAGCGGTCGACACGTGCCCCCTCCGCCAGGCCGCAGCGCCGCGAGTCCACAGCTGACATCGCAGGCCCAGTCCATCCGTCGCCTCGAGCCGCGCCGAGAGAGTCTCTGGCCCTGCTACGAATTGTTGTAGACCCCTAAGGGACCAATCGTACTTGCGCAAGAGCATCTTTCATGAAGTGATGGGAGGACTGGCGTGCGTGTTCTGGGGCTTCAATGCTGAACAGGACTTAGGGGGAGTGCCAGTGCGCGCGTCAGGTTCGTGCCCCCATCGCGGCGAGACAGCGGTCGACACGTGCCCCCTCCGCCAGGCCGCAGCGCCGCGAGTCCACAGCTGCCCTCGCAGTCCCAGTCCATCCGTCGCCTCGCGCCGCGCCGAGCGCATCCAAAACCAGCAGCTAGCTACAGTGCCCCTGCGCGCCACGCCGAGCGCGTCCAGCTACAGTGTCCCGTGCCACGCCAGGCGAGCAAGTGGGCAGCGGCGTACGTGGCCTCGCCAGCTTCAGCTTTGTACTACTCCAGTTCTGTACCGTGCTACTCGCTGCCGGCCGAGCGGGCCGGAATGCAGTACGCTTGTACTCACAGATCAGGAACAATCCAAGGACTGTATGTACGTAGCAATGGCCGTGCATGACTGCATATGGTGAGTAGAGTCCGTAAGTTGTAATACTGGTGTAACCAGTGGGCGCATCGTAAAGGACCGAATTGGCATGTCACTGACCGGTGAGTGATATGATCTAGCCCAATTGGCATGTGATCAGTAGCCGTGTTTTAAGTTCACTGAGCGCACGGCCAGTTCGCCGGAAGTACTGAGAACAAATGAAAACGTAGACAATTTTGCGTGTATTTTAATGTAGGATTGGTCCAAGTCCAAAACTATCATAAGTTTGACCAAGTTTATAGAAAAAAAATACCTATACTCTGTACTAACGAAACTAAAGTAGTGTAGTAATAATTAGATTAGTCATAGATAATGTTCTTATTTGATGTCGTGGGTGTTAAAATTGGTCAAATTAAGTTGAGTTAGTTTGACTTTGATCAACTCCTGAACGAGAATTGTTTTCGGGATAAAGGTGGAAGTTCCATTCTCACACATATGTACACGCTATAAGGTTGTAAGCCTCTACATTATGTTCAAACATTCGGCAATCTTGGATAGCTGGAGGCTCAGTTTTGACTTTTACGTTAGCTCTAGTGCATTTAGGCTGAATCTAGCTTGGGCTCCTTTTTGTTTGGGATTATGGATAACCTTGCCACATGATACGACTACAAAGTGTCTCGAACTACAAATATTCTGTTTTCTCTTCAACAAGAGGGGACACAAAGTGTTGTTTAACATTGCACCCTTTGCTCTGATAAATGCGGATAGTATTTATATTATTAGGAACAAGTAACCAATCATCATAATTCAACTAACAAAAATAACGAGTTCATACATTCCATGCATGTCATGTTATTTAAACATAAATTCTTTTGTTATGCGCCATGCATATATGATTCCTTGTTTGTTACATGCACTTCTTGAAAGGAAGAGTAAATAACAGACAAAGAACCAAGTTTGGGGTTCTTAACTGGGAGAATAAATAACAATTTTGCATGAAAATGTATGTCTAAACTTCTTTATTTTTTTGCGACCAAATGTATGTCTAAACTCTTGCTTTCAAGTTTCAACTGGAAACATCACATATGGTCACTAGCCCACGCTGGAGGAGCACAGGAGGTTACTTAAGGGGGACAGTGCCCGTGACCGTGAGCCATCGACACGTGCCCTACACCCTAGCTACGGTATCGTACTCTCCATTTTGCCCTAACATCGCAGCAAAGCGGCACGCGTGACGCGCACGAGATGACCCAAACCGAGCCACTGAATGGTAGGCCAGGCCACAGAGGGTCCCACGACCAGGTCCAGGGACCAATCACGTCGCAGCTAGGCACGGACCCGGGAGCTAGCTGCTTAAATAAATGGAAAAAGTAACAGTACGAGATGAGTGTGATAGAAAGAGAGAGCACAGGCAAAACCTCCTCCCTCTGTCTCTCTCTACACTAGCCCGATCGAGATTGACGACAGGTAGACAGAGACTTGATAGAAAGAGGAGAGATGAGACTTTTAGAGAGAGAAAAAAAGACTCGAGAGAGAGGGAGAGAGACGATAAAAGGAAAAGGAGCATAGGTTGCTAGTACATAACTCCACAAGGGCACAAAGAAAGTAGCTAGGGAGAAGGAGAAGGAGGCAAAGAAGAGACCACCTCCTATCTAGAGGGATAGAGGGAGGGAGACCAGAACAAAGGCATCAGCTGCGATGGGGCGCGGGAAGGTTGAGCTGAAGCGGATCGAGAACAAGATCAGCCGGCAGGTGACGTTTGCCAAGCGCCGGAACGGGTTGCTGAAGAAGGCGTACGAGCTGTCGGTGCTCTGCGACGCTGAGGTCGCGCTCATCATCTTCTCCAGCCGCGGCCGCCTCTTCGAGTTCTCCACATCCTCATGGTATGGCTTAGTTCCTCGATCGCTGCCCTAGCCCTCCGCAGGTTGCACGGTTTCATTTTTAACTGCTACTTCCTAGCTACTTGGTCGCATGCGTGACAACTGACAAGAATCTTATGTGTGATTCAAGGCTTCGTTTGTTCATTTTTGTGTTGATGTCGATTTTTTTTTTCTTGAAAAGTCCTACAAATTTCAGCTTCCAAACCCCAAAGTCTTGTAGATCATACTACAAGGCTTCCCTTTGTTCATTTGCACATGCATGTTGCCACCAATAATTAATTAAGGTTTCAGTTTGGTCTTTCCTAGAGATCTGGCTGGGGGCTCGCTACCTGTAGATCATAGACCACATGTCTCCAGTCCCTTTTTGCCGTTTTGGGGAAATATCCGTTTGGTCGTTTTATCATCTGGGTGTTCACATTTCCTCTTTTGTTTTCTGCGAGTTCAGTAACTTCAGCGACCTGCTAGTATAAAAAAGGCAGAAATGGAAGCAAAAGATCTATTTGTAGGCCGCTTCTCTAATCTCTTCCTGTGTTTTTTTTTTTGGCGCATGCCACTGATCAAGTGCTGTTTGAGCTTTCGTTTCCTTGTTAGATACCTGCTGCACATATGCATGCATCTCCAGATCTAGAGAGAAACACATCATTTTCTGTCTCTCAATGTTCGTCACGCATTTCTTCGTGCATATTACTGTCCCATTGTGGAGCTTTTTGGCGAAATCTGATGCCATTATATTCAGATTTTGCTGTGTGTGTGCGCGCGCGCGCCGGGGCTTGGGTTTACTGTTCCATTGAGATCTCGATCTACCCTTCTCTTTGTGACGTCTGCTTAGATTCTACTGTTCCATTGGGGAATTGAGTCACACACCCTCTCGCTCGTTCTCTCTCCACGTCTTGTCTTGCTCCTCTGTCGTCGTGCAAGCGGCTGTTGGCTGCAGCAGGATAAGGAAAAGTTGCTGAGAAAGGAGCATGTAGGTGTGTAAGTTGTATCGATTGGCCCGTCAGGAGTTATCCTATGTTGGAGTATGAATCCAGTGGTATTGCAGCCACCCATGGACAGGGACAGGGTGTACTGTCCTTAAATCTTCAGGCTTCATGCACTGCAGGCTACTAGCAATGCAGATTTCACGTGTATGGAACTTGGGAGTGTTGTGCACACTAAAATATCTGAACACCATGTCATATCGTATGCAAGCAATCAGATGGGGAGAGAGAAATATATGCCGAGTTTTGGGCTGGAGTGTATATGCGGAAATTATCCAATCCAGGCTCAAAATAATCTATGACCTGTACTTGCAACACATGATATTATTGAAATAAAGTTCACAACTCAAGTCTAGATCAATACAATATTTGTGCCTAAAAGAACTAAGGATAATAAATTGGTACATGGAAAAATAAGCAGTGATTTAACTCTGTTTATTTGAATAAACTGTGAGGAAAGCTTATTTAATGTAACTAAATTTCCTCTGATCTGGCATATACATGTATAACGAAATCTCAGCATTATTGTTACAATTTGTAATGTGAACTTATTACTTATGATCAAAAGGGTGAATATCATCATATAGGCATCAGTATTTTAATGCTTGTCTTCTTTCCTAAGCATATCGTTATTGCATTGTGGACTAAAATATACAGTAGTTCTTTTGGGTATTATGCAGTATCATTGACCATTGGATTTTTGTTTTATCAATAGCATGTACAAGACACTGGAGCGTTACCGAAGCTGCAACCAGTCATCCGAAGCATCAGCTCCATTGGAGGCTGAAATAGTAATCATCTTATTTCTGAACGCCATTGTTACTCCATGTATATGCATTTCATGCATCACCCAGAAATTAAATTGAATTTTGAAAAGCTCTCAGGTACATGAAGTTATTAGAATAATTCTGGAAAAATATTGAGGGTATACAAAATTAGTAATATAAATAAAACAAGGTAGATGTTTCACTGGTTAAATGATAAGGTTTTTTCTTCCCATTATTCATATGGTGACTGAAAGAATCCAATTCCTAATGACTGACTGTTTAAAAAAATAATAAAGCATAAACACGATTGTTGATTCAGGTATATATAATAGGTCGTGAGAACTATAAAGCAGGCTGAATGATAAAATAAATAAGTTTAATTATCTTGGCATATATTATATATCATATTTTAAATTGAACGACAAGATCACACTTAGTAACTTTTAATAGAGTGTATGCCAAATCGAGCTGTTCTTGAGTTTCATTAAATAGCTATCTAGCCAGCCAAAAGGGCTTAATATGATGGTACAAACCTCTCTAAACATGGTTCTCTTACACAATGTCAGCAAACTTTCTTTTCGCCCTTGGTTCATCCCATTAGTTCCTAATCTCTAGAAGCTTTTAGTTTTTTACTTTCTCCATTAAAAATGTCTTTGACTTTTAAATTATTTAAATAATCCACATCAAATTATCAGTCTGTACAATCTATGTCAAGTTGCCAACTGACGAGTATCATTTATCGTATATAAATTTAAAACGTGACCAGTTGTGATGACATGCATGATCTTCTTGATCTGTAAACCCAACTTGAGCAACATTTTTCTCAATATTCAGACACATGATGTAACTGTGTATTCTGCAATGAACCTCCAGATAGTTAATATGTGAAACCCTGGTCAACTTGATTATTGTCTTTATCCCAGTAACTTGTATATGAACATTTTATTTTTCTCAAATATGATGATACCACTGAAATTAATAAGTGGGTCAAATTTTCCTATTCAACAGAACAATTATCAGGAGTATTTGAAGCTAAAGACAAGAGTTGAGTTCCTACAAACAACTCAGAGGTGCGTCGCTACTTTGTTCCTAGCTGTAAGGATTATGCTAGAATTAATATCTGTAGAACTATAGAAGTTGTCTCCATGTCTGTGTGATTAAGTTTTAATCTTAATATGCAGAAATCTTCTTGGTGAAGACTTAGGTCCACTCAGCACGAAGGAACTTGAGCAACTTGAAAATCAAATTGAGATATCTCTCAAGCATATCAGATCTGCAAAGGTAGCTAAGTTGCATTTTTTTTTGGCATGCTTTCATATATGCTCTTGACACTTTGGCCAAGCTTGTATCTGATGATTTATGGTAAACCTTTACAGGGCCAACAGCTGCTCGATCAGCTCTTTGAGCTCAAGCATAAGGTGATGATGTATTTCCCATAATATTTTGTTTGATCTCATTTTATCAACATGGGCACCCCAGAAATACTGACCATTGAGTTGTCCACAGGAACAAGAACTGCAAGATGCTAATAAAGATCTAAGAAAGAAGGTAAGTCATTTTGTATGCTAATATAATAGTCAGTCCGTTAAACCAGTGATGAGGTAATTTGTGCATCATTTTATACATGTACATTGCTTTGGCCAATGATAACTAAATTTCACATTTCCGATCAGAAAGTTTCAGATCTTCAGATATAAGGACAAAAATGACATGGTGAATTTTTCATCGAAAATAATTATGTATGGGACTATTATGCGAAATAAGCTGTACAATGTGTGCATATGCAACTAAGAAACCCTACAAATAAATTTGACATTCCCTCGAATACAGTGTGTCCTGCTTGTTGAAATTCATGCACAATGCTAAAAATAAACTCAAGTAAAGAATTTATACATGTTTTTAATTTATAGGTATGGGTTTTTTTTTTAAAATTTTGCAAGTATCTTAGCTTTATCTCGTCTCTAGTCTATAGAATTTTGCTATAGTTTGAAGTTTCATCACTTTTGTTGTTCCAGATACAAGAAACTGGCAGCTGTGAGAACTTGCTGCCTATGACTCTCCAGGACGTTGGACCTAGTGGCCATGCTAATGAACCTAGCCAAGAACTCCGCCTCGGTGTTTGTGATCCCTCCCTGCATATAGGGTAATTATTCTTTTGTTTGTTTAAAGTAACATATCTAATTACAGACTGGCGCAGCAATTGCACAATTTGCAGTGCACTTCTTATTTTAAGTGGATTACTATGTTTTATTTGTATTGTCAGAATGATTGATCTGGTCGCTCTTACCATTGGTAGCAACTCAGTTAAAAAATGAATTAAATAATTAAGCCTTTTGATTAATGGAAAGCAGAAGGTACAATAAAACTTCTTATTGGTTATTAACAGTGGCCTTTGAATGGCACTATACCATGCATACAACAGCTAGAAAAATTTTGTTCTTTTTAATTTGGGATTATATTAGGACATCATAATTCTCACTTTCTTATCTTACTTTATATTCAGGTATCAAGTTTACATGGACCACTTGAACAATGAATCATCTTAGTGCTCGATCTGGTGGAAATTGATGTCTTATGTTGGATCCAATGCAAAATTACAAAGCTTAGTGCTTTGTACCACGTACTATATGTACTGAACTAAAAGTTAATGTTTTAGACTCTTTCGAGTTCAACATGGGTGATCTGAAAGCATTGCTGAGTACCTCGTTTTGTTCAGTTATTTTCTGAAAAAACATGTGTATTTGTTAGTGCCTAACAAATTAAGCACTAGTACTGATATATAGCAGCTCCCGCCATGTTATTTATTGCTAAGTTACATCTCTTAGCTGACTAATACGCATTTCATAGTACCAAAAATGGTTTGTGGTCCTATAAAAGAAATGGTTTGTGGTTGGGAAGCTACCACTACCCACCATTTCAGAAATATCACTTCTATAGAAACCAACACTAAGAATAGTTGAATGTTCACCAGTTCAGAAACTTTCTCCCCGTAGAAATGTAAAGAGTCAACTGATACTAGAAGAAGAATGCCAAGAGTAGAAATAGAGCAAGTTTAGAGCATTACTGTAATCCCAAATCAGGCTCCCATCAAGAACAGCAGTACAACCTCTCGATGACTGAGTGAAAGACATTGCAAACGGTGAGGAGGGTCATGCAAATCCTGCTTCGTGTGTACTGCTGTACAAAGCAACGGGAAGCAAATCTTCAGCCTCGTTAAAGGAAGCTGAAGGAGGTGGCTGGCGGGGTCACCGGAAGCATCGGCGCCGCCCTTTCCTCACGGGCGAACCGGCGATCCATATGGGTTCCAGGATCCCTATCCTTGCAGCGGATGCGACTCGCCGATGCAAGGCTGCGGCATGATGTAGCACATACCTCACCGATGCGAGGCGGCCGGCCGCCGGCGGGACGAAAGGAG
>LAPY01000691.1:35187-59961 GCA_000970635.1 Eragrostis tef
AGGCGGCGGGTATGAAGCTGAAGCAGCTGGAGGGCCTGCTGGGTGGCCTGACCCAGTTCCCCGAACCCAAGGTAGTCCGCCGCCGCCGCCGCGTCTCGCCTTTCTTTCTTTCCCATCTCCCGCCCGATTGGCCTTCCCAAAAGCAGGAGGGAAAGCGGAGGAATTTATCTGACGATTTTGGCGGTGCAGGTGGAGCTGGAGCAGTATCCGACGGGGCCTCACATCGCGTCGCGAATGCTCTACACGGTTAGTGTTGTGTTGCATCGTGGTCCGATTCCGATGCTTTCATGCTCTATTGGGCCATTGGGTGCTATATGGGGCTTTATTTCTGATGTGAGTGATATTGGGCGCCACAAAAGTGCAGCCTTGGTTCTGAATCCTCTGGGTTGCTCTAGTAGTAGGGTGGCTTTTCTTTTAGGCTTGTTGCTAAGCTGCTTCAGTCCTCAGTCACAGAATCATGACGATTTTGCATGTGCTTGTACATTCAGATTTTTTAGTTTCTGCAATAAGGTACGGTTCACTGTACTTCAGCGACTTCCATCTAAGTATAAACTTTGGAATATCCCAATCCCCATGTTTAGGCTGGTTTCCACTAATAATCTAACCTTTGGTAATGTCTCGCTTGGTTGTTTGTCTCGCAAACGTGTATGCAAAATCTATCAGTAAACACATAGTGCAATAGTCATATGCTTATGTTTGGTTGTGTCAAGTGGTAGCAGGTTGCTAAAACTTGACCACTTATGGTGTGATATTATCTTATCTTTATCTTTTCATTGGGATTTGAGAAATCCATCAGGCGGAGAATTCTTTCGATGACATAGCTGGAAAAGTGATAGCTGACTTTGGATGTGGCTGTGGTACCTTGGCTGTGGCTAGTGCTTTATTGGATGCCGAGTAAGTCTCTTTATGCTATTAATACGGACAATCATGTTATTGTTTCTCTGGCTGTCCCCTCATCTATTTCAGGAAAGAAAACAAAAAGAAAATTTTCCATTTTTAACTATGTAGTAGCATTACCATTTTCTGAATACTGATGCATATAGTTTTGCACACTTATTAAACATTGATTGAACTGAATGAAGAGCGGTTGCCTCTAGAATTTTGTGGAGAAAAAAAATATGCTGTCTAGTTACCTTGTCTTCATGTTAGATAAATAATTGTACCGGTTGCCAAGTAGGATGAACTATCATTCCATGACATGTCATGAATTTAGTCGCCGTTGAGTAGTTTTAAATGCTCCTCAGTGGTATAGGATATTAGAAATCACTCCTTATCTCTCGTAACTGAATGGTTTTTAATTCTAATTTGTTGATCCTCGATTTTAATTTTATTTATTTTGGTTGTGAATTGTGATTATCAGACAAGTTATTGGTGTTGATATTGACCCACAGTCACTTGAACTTGCTCAAGAAAATGCTGATGAACTGGAGGTATGCCGATGATTTCATTCTCAGATTTCCACATTAACCCTGCATTTAGTCCGAAACAGAGAAAGACCCACTTTGTTTTTACCATCTTTTTTTCACCTTTAATGTTCTATGAATTGCATCATTATCAAACTCCATGTAAAATTTTATCTCTCTATAAACTCTAGGCGATAATTCTCACAAATGTTTAGTGAAAACTGCTGATCTTCATCTTCTTGTCCACGGCTTCTCTGAAAGCTCTACACAACTCAACGCTTGAATCAGCTGCAAGTGTGATTTTTGAACAATACCGCCAGCTTGTTTTATTTTCTCTTGGTAGATTGTGGATGTGTTACAACTTATTGTATTTCTGTTATGTGGGGACGGCACTACTCCAGGAGATCCAAGGCGACACGGTAGGAGTAGGCCATCGCGCACGTTTAGCTTGCCAAGTCGTTAGATTCAGTTTCGTCAGATATTCAGTTAGTTCAGTTGAGTTTGAGATTCAGTTTGTTTAGGAGTCTTGTTGAGATTTGATTAGCTCGATTGTTTAGGCCGGTCTCTATATAAGGGAGCCGTGAACATTGAATAAAGGCAAGCAATAAGTTTAAACTCCAACTCTATCTATCTCTATCTCCAATCTCATCGCTTCTTAAGCTCGCGGGGAGCATAAACCCTAGCCGTCTGTTCGAGAAAAAATAAACCCTAGCCGTCACAACAATTTCTACTACAAGTTACAGTGGGCGAAAAATAACACCAATTAAATATCCTTGAATTTTAAAGCTCTATCGCCAAATAAAAGTTATGTATCCTATGTTGACAACATGTGGGGATCACACGTACCTTCAATGCATAGTTATATAGCTACATCACAGTCTTATAGATTGTTCGGCAAGCTTCAAAATCAGCTTGTGGTTCACATCTTGAGCACAGGGGCTGGGCAATATGATTGGATTTTGGGCTTAATTCGTAAATTGAGGTCTTCCTTCCACCTAAAAACGTCATATAAGCTGTTTATGGTCGATTGGGATCAATAAGCTAAGTTCATATAGATGTCGGCTTGTTGAGTACTCCTAGCTATGCCAAATGATATTGATAGTAAGAGACTTAAACTTGTATTCTTATGCAATAGAACAACAGTTATTTTGTATCCAGCAAAGTTTATCTTAATTTTCACAGCTTCTTGCAAGAAATGACTGATCTTGTATTGGCTTCTGATGTTCTTGCATTACTTTAATTTGAGCCATCAAAATTTCCATGGCTTTATTAGAGAACATGCTTACGAAGTAGTAGTATTTGACCAAGTAACGCTTAACAAGCTATTTATAGCTAACTATGTTTTATTGAACTTGTGAATGACATGCTTTCCTTTTTGTTAAATGTTTGACTATGCAGCTGGATATCGACTTAATTTGGTCTGACATAAAGAACTTAAGTTTGAAAGGTATTGTTCGCAAGTACTAATGTAATCTACCTAAGTAGAAAATAATCTCTATCCTTTTTTTGGTACCAAGGCCTCCCTGCTCGTTTCACACATCTGGAATCTTTACCTAAATGATTATCTCTTTCATTGTATATTTATTTAATGATTTTTGTGTCTTAAAGTAGCTAATGTCTACTATAAAATACAGCCATAGTTGCCTTGTTCTAGCTGGTTCTGCCTTGTAAATTGGCTGATTGCTCTCCAGTATGGTCTGCACAATTATTAGTCAGGTCGGTTCTCAGGCCACGAAGTATATGCAACAACACAATATAGAGCAAATGAAACATTAAAACGTGTGCACGCGCGATATGAACCGTATGTTTATGTTTTCACTGTTGCCAATCCATTTCACCAATCAATTTGGTGCAGGTTTTCTAATTGACACTGTTGTCATGAATCCTCCCTTTGGGACACGAAGGAAAGGAGCAGACATGGAGTTCCTCTCTATGGGTTTGAAGGTCAGAATAGGTGTTGTTTGCTCTGGCGATTCATTGAAGGATTATGACATTGATGTTTGAAGTGTCTATTTACTATTCTCAGGTTGCATCTCAATCTGTCTATTCTCTACACAAGACTTCCACTAGAGAGGTAAGTTTTTCTCAAAAACAAGTAGAAAGTGTAACTCAGGAATGGTTCTAACCGTTTCAATCTATGTTTTCTTTTCATCAAAATGTATAGGACAGTGAATGAGCAATGATTTTCTTCATTGATTTTTTTGATTTTTATTTCCATTTCTTCTATTCTTTAGCACATCAAGAAGACAGCCTTGCGTGACTGCGGTGCTGTCAATGCTGAGGTTCTGTGCGAGGTAATTACTGTCTTTGATACCAGGAATGCATTTTTTTTTTGTCATTTCATAATCCGAACAAGGTGAAAGTCAACAAAATCAAACCTATATGTCTAGTTGCCGATTCTTGCCAGTTATTTCGTAATATGGTGTTTGAAATGCTTGGAGATGATCCTATCCATTAACCTGGTTTTGCGGCTGGTTTGTTGATATATGTTCCCCCCGCTCTCTTCTTCGATGCAGCTGCGCTATGATCTACCGCAGACGTACAAGTTCCACAAGAAAAAGGAGGTCGACATTGCTGTTGATTTGTGGCGCTTTGTTCCAAAAGCTCAGCACAGCAGCTAGCACCATGCACCCAGGCGGATGAAACCACATTTACATGAAAAGATTTGGGGGTGGGTGGTAGGGAGATGGTTCTCTTTGATGGCTGGAATTGATAGATGAACTAGCACGTGAGGTGTACCGGCTGGTTTGTTGATATATGTTCCCCCCGCTCTCTTCTTCGATGCAGCTGCGCTATGATCTACCGCAGACGTACAAGTTCCACAAGAAAAAGGAGGTCGACATTGCTGTTGATTTGTGGCGCTTTGTTCCAAAAGCTCGACACAGCAGCTAGCACCATAGACCCAGGCGGATGAAACCACATACATGAAAAGATTTTGGGGTGGGTGGTAGGGAGACGGTTCTCTTTGATGGCTGGAGTTGATAGATGAACTAGCACGTGAGGGGCACACCCTGTTGTTGTCTCAAGTGGCAGGTCCGTTTGTCCCTGTTGTGTCTCGGTGGTTTCTCGGTGACATGTTCCGCTACAGCAGGATCAGTTGGAATATAACGAATTAATTTGTACGCTAATACGTTTGGCACGGTTTTGTACAACGCATGCATGTTTGCATGGCGACTGTTTTATGAAAGTTCTCAACCTTCGTTGTCTCGCGATGGATACCGGGGGAAGATCGTAACTGCATAGTTGCGGAGTATTCAATAAAACCTGACGCTAAACAGCGACATATCCCGTATATTCACCCTCCTTGTTGGCACTGGCGTACCTGTCAATCTGGAGCACATGGCAGAGGCAACTCTGCCGAGTCAGCAGACCAACTCCGGGTTGTGTCCATTGGCCATCACCTCACCATCAGTACAACAACAATTCATGTCCTTAACTGCCCTCTTTCTCTTCTCCATTGGCCACTCACTCTTCATTGTGTCCTTGAACTTTGTCTTCACTATGCACTTGATCTTTTTCTTTTGGATCAGAGGTGACTTTCAGTTTGTAAACACATGCATATTTAAAGCACCTCGTTTGTCTCATTTGTGACACCTACTACGTTTGCCCCAAGCAGAGCAATAAGCACATGTTATTCCTTTTTTTTCTAAGAGTACACATGTTATTCCCTTTTTCTAAGAATACACATGTTATTCCTTTTTTTTCTAAGAATACACATATCATTCCCTTTTTTCTAAGAATACACATGTTATACCTTTTCTTTTTAAGAAAACACATGTTATTCCTTGACGTGCCGGAACGCAAGACGAAATATGCCATTTTTGTCAGTGCCCTCAGCGTGCGTCTTCATAACTAAACCAGCGCGCGAAAGGCATGGCATCTCATGAGCCACCTTTGTGACCCTGTGCGCGCAGCAATGTTCAGAGCTCCGGGCGGCAGCTTGACGGCGACTAGATGCATGCGCATCCACTGCCACAAGGTTCCAGATCAAGCCCTCCCGTTCACCCCGTCGAACTCCATCAAGGTACTATTCATTGATGCAACCCATCGCTTCTTGTCTTCGTTAGCTCTAGGCTGTAGCATTCCTGCACAGGTGGAGTGGTAAAACAAGCTGTGAGCCTGTCACTTCTGAACTCTGTGTCACTAGACAAACGAACGAAGGACTGCAGCATACTAGTACAGCAATAAGCACATGTTATTCCTTTTTTTTCTAAGAGTACACATGTTATTCCCTTTTTCTAAGAATACACATGTTATTCCTTTTTTTTCTAAGAATACACATATCATTCCCTTTTTTCTAAGAATACACATGTTATACCTTTTCTTTTTAAGAAAACACATGTTATTCCTTGACGTGCCGGAACGCAAGACGAAATATGCCATTTTTGTCAGTGCCCTCAGCGTGCGTCTTCATAACTAAACCAGCGCGCGAAAGGCATGGCATCTCATGAGCCACCTTTGTGACCCTGTGCGCGCAGCAATGTTCAGAGCTCCGGGCGGCAGCTTGACGGCGACTAGATGCATGCGCATCCACTGCCACAAGGTTCCAGATCAAGCCCTCCCGTTCACCCCGTCGAACTCCATCAAGGTACTATTCATTGATGCAACCCATCGCTTCTTGTCTTCGTTAGCTCTAGGCTGTAGCATTCCTGCACAGGTGGAGTGGTAAAACAAGCTGTGAGCCTGTCACTTTTGAATTCTGTGTCACTAGACAAATGAACGAAGGACTGCAGCATACTAGTACAATTCAACAGTACCTTGTGCAACTGCAACTTGGATATTTTCTTAATTGCAAACTGGTGTTTTCTTCAGATAAGAACATAGTCAGGTACATGTACTATAAGAAGGGAATACCTCTAAATTGATCGTCAGTTTAGGTAAAACCTCCTGGATGGACGAAGCAGGCCCTGATGCAGGAAATGTCGAAAACTCTGAGGTCAATAACTTCAAATCTTGCCGAACGATTCATTGATACGGCATACAGATTTTCCGAGCAGCCTTGGATGAACGAGGTAAACACAGACTATTCCATATCACATCGATATCATAAATATGATTTGACTCTGCATTCTTTAGTAGTACAACTTTTAAAGTTTCATCAATTCAGAAAAAGACAACTTGTGATAATGAGGGAAAAATAAGCTCGCAATTAACTAGCCCATAGATTGCTCGATTATTTCTCGGACATACTTAGAAATCTCTTTCACATACGTCTTCTTAATACACTGATCTTAAGTGAATGATGCTTCTGTTTACAAATATGCAATGCTTAGGCAGAAATGTTTCTAGCTCATAGATAATACTGAGCTCGTGTGATTAATAGTTATATGAGTCAATCTCAACAAGTCTTCTACAGGGAAATTTTCGACCTGTCAGTGAAATTGGCAAGGCAGTTTTACTCAAAGATCTAGATGGAGAGGTCCCACAAGATTTTCCTGAGGGTGTCTACATAAGAAATGGTGAGGTCCATTGAAGTCTAGTCTCGTGTATTCAATATTCTATGAAGTACTCTTGTACTGCTTGATACAGTACAACTGATTTTTTTCCCAAGAATTTTGTACTCATCACAAGCATGGCAACTGGAATGGTGCTTCGCTATGATTTATATGGTAACCTACATTTCCAGAGCTAATGGATGAATGAAACATGAATAACAGACATTATGAAAACTATAAAACAAGCAACATTTGATGTGTTTATATAGATTTCAGTAATTTTTAAATGCTTTTGATAGAGGTTGTTAATCTCAAAAGTTTCCTTAAAACTTTCAGAGCTGCTTAAAGCTTCCTTTCATGCCACTATTTTGCCTATGAAAATGATAAATGCATGGTTGAGCTCTGAATTTGTACGACGGTGAGTTCCGGTATTATTTAAAGAAAAAAAATCAGTTTTTCACCTCACCAAAAACATTAGGCAATATAATAATGCTTGAATTATAGGATAAATACATATGTTCAGGAAACTATAATCCAAGTGACTTTCTAATCTTTTGGACGGATCCCAAACACTTACGAGAATATCAATGTCTTATATTGAACAATAATTTGGACAGGTCCAAACCCTCTCAATCCGACAAAGACAATTGCAGATTCTATAGTTGGTTCAACATCATACCTGTATTATGAAGGCCATGGAATGCTACATGCTATTTACTTTAACAAGAGCAGTCTAGGAGAATGGAAAATATCGTATAAAAATAAGTACGTGGATTCAGACACCTTCCAATTAGAGAGGGAAAAGAATGAAGTGACTTTTGTGCCATCTGCTGATGGACAACCATATGCAACACTAGTTGCATTTGTTCTTAATATGGTAAGTCTTGCAAAACTTGACACGAAATTAGTTGGCATGAAGGTAACAAGGATCGTAGATAAGTTTACCATAATTGAAAAATCCTATGTTGTGCTATCTATAAGCAGCAGATTTAGGTTGAAAGGAGATTGATATACACGTGGTATACTAAAATTTGGTTATAGTTAGTTATGGTGCTCTACTTTCTATTTGAACTATTCCAGCATATATTTTTTAACAACTATCATCTCAAGAAGAAAGGCCGCATATAACAAGGACTCGAACAATCTTTCAGGTCAATAAGTGAATAATGAAACTTCCATGTTTTTTATGTCATAGTTGAGATTTGGAAAGGCTGTGAAGGACAGTGCCAATACTAATATTTTTGAGCATGCTGGACGAGTTTTTGCTGTCTCAGAAAATCATCTACCTTACGAAATCAACATCAATAATCTGAACACTCTAGGACCTTACAACATCAATGGAGCCTGGGACCAACCTTTTACTAGTCATCCAAAGGTATGCAATGACAACTGGTTTAACCATTTCCAGTAGCGCACTAGCCGTATGGTTTTCATGTATATGGGCAAAAATGACAGAGTTTTCAAGTGATAATGAAATATCTGTACACACCTTTCCTGTGGTGTAATTAGTGAAATAACTCTTCAACAATGAATGCTGCATTCCAAACTAATTCAAGATGTTTATCCTGTGATGTTATCATTGAAATTTAACTATTCAGCAACGAATGCTTACATATGTAAACGGTTCAATTTTACAGAAGATTCAGGGAACTGGGGAACTGGTGATAATGGGCACAAATATTGAAAAGCCCCACTATGTGCTTGGAGTAATTTCATGTAAGTTTTCAAATCTTAACCAATCAGCCATCCAACATGGTACACAATGAACAGTTCCTGATGTGCAAGCTATTACGTAAATGAAACACCCTTACTTGAAAGCTTATGTGTAAAGAAAAACCAATGATGTAATTTAACATTCTAATAGTTGCATCAAGTGATTAAGATAATATCAAGTTATCATTTACATCATTAACTGAGTTTTTCATTGATAGCAAAATAACCAGTAAAATTTGTAAGAAAATTGTGTCCTGTTATACAAGAACTAACTGACGATGTCCTTTGTCCTTTTCACCTGAAGAAGCTGATGGTGAGAGGCTTCTTCATAAGGTCGATCTCAAATTTGACGAAGGAAAATTTATTCATGACATTGGAGTGACTAAAAAGTATGTCCTCTTTTGTTACGACTTATGAGCCATCCTAGGTTCCTCAAAGTATCACATTTTCACCTAATGACTACTTCATATATTGTAGGTACAATATAATAATGGATTATCCTCTCAGATTCGGCATACTAAGAACCTTTTTAGGGAAGCCGTAAGTGAAATTCATACGCATCATCTTCACTAGTAGGAACCTAACCTTTTTCTGGGTGTAGTGCAGGTTAATTCTATTTGGCATAACATTGTGCCCATATTTACCAGATTTATCGAAAATGATTTGGATGGAAAATCGCGTATCGGAGTGATGCCTCGTTTTGGAAATGCTGAGTCCATCAAATGGTTTGATGTTGAGAACCACTGCAGTTACCATTTATTTAATTGCTTTGAGGATGGAGATGAGGTAATTTTTATAAAATATCAAAGTACTATGAAACAGATATACAATAACAAACCTTCCATGGCCAGTACTAATGTATATATATCAGGAGCTTTCCCATTTTTCTTTATTTCTTTATTTTGACGCAAAACATGTAAACAGGTTGTTGTAAGAGGATGTCGGATAGTTGGTTCAGTAATCCCCAGTGGACGTTACAGAGTTGACAAGTCAAAATGGTATGGAAGAGCGTTTCTCCAACCGGACAGGGATTCAAACGATTTTGATCCTTCGATAGATGGCATTCTCTTTTCTCGTCCGTACGAATGGAGGTTAAACTTGAAAAATGGCACTACAAATGAAGGTTACATTACCAGTGAGAAAGTTGCAATGGATTTCCCTGCCATCAATGAAAAATTTACAGGCACCCAAAACAAGTATGGATATGCTCAAGTTGTTGACTCATTAGCAACTAGTAAAACAGGTAACATCATTGCTGCAATATTTTTTATTTTCAGCTGTTTTTTTCATTAATCTTATTACATATGTTCTGAGATGCTACCGTGGGCTCATCTGAATTTTAAGTAACTTGCATTGTCTTGAATATTGTGTGAATAAAATTCCGTGTAATAATGCAGGCTTGTTTAAGTATAAGACGATAGCAAAGCTACACTTTGAAGAGCAAGATAAGGTTAGTAAGTGATAAATATTTCACAAAATATCGGATATATTTGATAATACACTTTAAAACTACAGGAAAACAAAAAATTGGTATTGGTGGAGTACCACACTTTAAAAGAGAAAGAGTTCTGCTCTGGAGTTCAATTTGTAGCAAAGGAAAACGGAATCGACGAAGATGATGGATGGGTAGTTACATACGTCCATAATGAAGAAACTGATACCTCTCAGGTAATTAAACTATGTAGTTAAGAGCATGCTGCATGGCTTGAGTAGTTACTTCCCTGGTGTCCTTAAATTTATCAGATTTCTTGTCTTCTACAGGTTTACATTATCGATGCAAAAAGGTTTTCAGAGGAGCCAGTAGCAAAAGTTACTTTACCTCAAAGGGTTCCATATGGTTTCCATGGGTCTTTTTTCTACAAATAACCTAATGTTGAAACCGATGTACGGATTGTATCAAGCCATTTGATGTAAAGGATTGTATCAAGCCATTATATTATCTGCAATAAATGATTTCGTTTCGTTATCAGGCATCATAGACTAGGGGCTAAATCATGCCAATATCGTCATACTGCACCTTAACTTTTCAGTAAAATTACCAGTTAGCATGGACCGGTGTTTTGTCAACGAAGTAAAGGAGCGGTAGTTGAGAGAGAAAGGCTCGAGTAAGGAGAGGCAATAAGGGCCATACCATTGGTGATGCAGCCAAGCGATAGATGGCTGGTGGTTCCAGCCTGAGCAGCTCCCGTGGCGTACATTCCCAGTGCCATCACCATGTCCACCTCTGCTCCACCCTGTTGATGGTCTGGAGCAGGGGGCGTAAGCAACATGAGTAAAACTATCTGCGCCCATAAACAATTGGGTAAGCAGATAAACCAAGTGCCACGGGACCTTTTTTTTGTGTGTGCGTGTGTGCGGGTCACGGGACCAAATTTTCAGCTGAACTTTGGAATGAACTCTCTGCACAAAGTTATTGACCATCTAGTGAGAAAATAACAACATACATACCAGCAGGAGGGAGGGAAACCACAGATTTTCAGTTGTCGATTTGTGGCACTTTGTTCCCAAGTCTCGATACGTCAGCTAGCACCATGAGCCCAGACGATGAAACCACGGATATGAAGAGGGGGATGGCTGGGGCCTGGGGTTGATAGATGAACTAGCGTGTGAGCTGTAGTTATCGTTGTCTTGGTTACACTGACATGTTCCACTACAGCATCAGTTGGAGTATAGCGAACTGGATGTACACTGCTTCGCTTGGCACAGTGCTCCTTCTATACAATGTGTGCATGTTGCATGGCTGTTGTTTTTTTTTTTTTTGAGCATTGTGGCTGTTGTGTCTCATCCTTCTTTCTACTCGCAATGGATACCGGGGGTGGCATACTCTGCATCTTTGCGGAGGAGTGTTCACAGTAGAACGTACGTGCGGTTGGAGTTCGGCACCGGCAAGCTTAGGCAGGGGCGATGCCAAGCTGCCCGCACAACCAGACGCACTATTAACTTTGCCACGGCGCACGCGCTTCCGCGGCCTTTGGCTCTGGCCGAAGCGCTCGGGAGACTCTCCGCCTCCTCCTGAGCTCCAAGCCGCCGCAGCCTGCCTTGCGGCGCGGGGTCCGACTCGAGCAACGAAACGCCTTCACGCCTTCACGCCTTCACGAAGCGCTGACACAGCAGTACAGCACCATAGGTCCATATGGCCGCGAAAACCAGTTTGCCTTCCACATGGAGCGCGAAAACTTTGAGCATTCCGAACAGAGTCCAAAATCCCCGACGTCTCGGTGAGCGAAGAATCAACGCGAAAGATGCACCCCGATGGTAAACAGTCGCAGCTGGCGCCGCGGTTGGTAATCACCACACCACCTGCCAAACATTTCACGACAGACTCGGTGCAAATGCTATACGCCAGGATATTTACCATTTGTTCTCGAGTACAAATGTGCCGACCTGACCTGATGCTGATGCGTAGGAATCTGTCGGGCCGCCATGACTGGTATAGCCCCCCTTATTCCGCACTGGCGTACTCCATTCGTGCATAGGCATCTTGAATGCACTTGGACAAGTACTTGTCCGTATGCATAGATAGCAGAGGCAACTCTGCCGAATTAGCAGACCAACCGAGGGCAGTGTCCGTTGGCCATCACCTCATTATCCGTACAACAAATCAAGTCCTAGTTGTGCGGTCGTTGAGCTTGCCCCTACTTCCTCCATTGGTCACTCACTCTTCATTATGTACTTGAACTTTTCCTTCTGTGTCTTCACCATGCACTTGATCTTTTTCATTTGGATCAGAGGTGTCTTGTGGTCTGCAAACAAATGCCAACATCACATATATAAAGTACTTCCGTGTCTCATTTGTGACGCCTACACTGTTCGCCCCAAGCGGACTAATAAGCACACGAAATTCCTTACCGTGCTTGGACACAAGATGGAATAAACCATATTTGTCAGTGCTCTCTGGCGTGCGTCTTCATAACAAAACCAGCGCACGACAGGCATTGCATCTCACAAGCCACCTTTGTGACACAGTGGCACAGCAATGTTCAGAGCTCAAGGCAGCAGCTTGCCTGCGACTAGATGCATGCGCATCCACTGCCACAAGGCTCCAGATCAAGCCCGCCCGTTCACCCTGCCAAATGCCATCAAGGTACCATGCAACATTGCAACCCGTCTCTTCTCATCTTTGTAGCTCTGGGCTGTAGCATTCCTGCACAGGTGGAGTGGTAAAACAAGCTGTGAGCCTGTCACTTCTGAAGTCTGTTTTACCAGACAAATGAACCAAGGATGCATTCAACACAACTGAATGTTTCAACCACGCAGTTATTAACAATGTAGTAACAGATTAACAGGACTGCAGCATATTACAATTCAGCAATACCATGAACTGTATAATAGTAACTTAGCTGTTTTTGTTTTATAAACTGGTGTTTTCTTTAAACCAAAACATAATCTGGTCCATGTACTATAAGAAGGGAATACTTCTAAATTGTCGTCATTTTCCAGGATATTTACCATTTGTTCTCGAGTACAAATGTGCCGACCTGACCTGATGCTGATGCGTAGGAATCTGTCGGGCCGCCATGACTGGTATAGCCCCCCTTATTCCGCACTGGCGTACTCCATTCGTGCATAGGCATCTTGAATGCACTTGGACAAGTACTTGTCCGTATGCATAGATAGCAGAGGCAACTCTGCCGAATTAGCAGACCAACCGAGGGCAGTGTCCGTTGGCCATCACCTCATTATCCGTACAACAAATCAAGTCCTAGTTGTGCGGTCGTTGAGCTTGCCCCTACTTCCTCCATTGGTCACTCACTCTTCATTATGTACTTGAACTTTTCCTTCTGTGTCTTCACCATGCACTTGATCTTTTTCATTTGGATCAGAGGTGTCTTGTGGTCTGCAAACAAATGCCAACATCACATATATAAAGTACTTCCGTGTCTCATTTGTGACGCCTACACTGTTCGCCCCAAGCGGACTAATAAGCACACGAAATTCCTTACCGTGCTTGGACACAAGATGGAATAAACCATATTTGTCAGTGCTCTCTGGCGTGCGTCTTCATAACAAAACCAGCGCACGACAGGCATTGCATCTCACAAGCCACCTTTGTGACACAGTGGCACAGCAATGTTCAGAGCTCAAGGCAGCAGCTTGCCTGCGACTAGATGCATGCGCATCCACTGCCACAAGGCTCCAGATCAAGCCCGCCCGTTCACCCTGCCAAATGCCATCAAGGTACCATGCAACATTGCAACCCGTCTCTTCTCATCTTTGTAGCTCTGGGCTGTAGCATTCCTGCACAGGTGGAGTGGTAAAACAAGCTGTGAGCCTGTCACTTCTGAAGTCTGTTTTACCAGACAAATGAACCAAGGATGCATTCAACACAACTGAATGTTTCAACCACGCAGTTATTAACAATGTAGTAACAGATTAACAGGACTGCAGCATATTACAATTCAGCAATACCATGAACTGTATAATAGTAACTTAGCTGTTTTTGTTTTATAAACTGGTGTTTTCTTTAAACCAAAACATAATCTGGTCCATGTACTATAAGAAGGGAATACTTCTAAATTGTCGTCATTTTAGGTACAACCTCCTGGATGGAAGAAGCAGGCCCTGATGCAGGAAATATCGAAAACTCTGAAGTCAATATCTTCAAATCTGTTCGAAGGATTCATTGATACAGCTACAATGTAGTAACAGATTAACAGGACAGCGGCATATTACAATTCAGCAATACCCTGTAATGTATAAAAGCAACTTAGATGTTTTTGCTTTATAAACTGGTGTTTTCTTTAAACCAAAACATAATCTGGTCCATGTACTATAAGAAGGGAATACTTCTAAATTGTCGTCATTTTAGGTACAACCTCCTGGATGGAAGAAGCAGGCCCTGATGCAGGAAATATCGAAAACTCTGAAGTCAATATCTTCAAATCTGTTCGAAGGATTCATTGATACAGCATACAGATTTTCTGAGCAGCCTTCTCTGAACGAGGTAAACATAAAGATTACGCAACATCATGAATATGATTTGGAGCATCTGCTCTTTCCAGATTTGCATTCTTTAGTACAATTCCTAAAGTTCCAACAAATCGAAAAAGACATACCTTGGAGAAACAATAAGTTCGGAATTAACTAGCCTATAGACTCTCTGATTCTTTTTCCGCATACTTATATAATTATATCGGTCTCCTTCACATATGTCTTCTTGATCTACGAATCCTAAGTGAAAGATTCGGCTGTTTAATAATAATTATGCAATATTTAGGTGGAAACTTTTCTAGCCCATAGGTACAAGTACAACTGCACTCAAGTGATTAATCAATTAGACGAGTTGAACTCAAAAAGTGTTTTACAGGGAAATTTTCGACCTGTCAGTGAAATTGGTGAGGCAGTTTTACTGAAAGACCTAGATGGAGAGGTCCCGGAAGATTTTCCTGAGGGTGTCTACATAAGAAATGGTGAGAGCTCCATTTAAGTATAGCCTCGTGTCCCCTGTGCTTCTTCATGAGCTATATTGTAACATACATTTTCAGAACTGATGGTTAAATTAAATGCACCATGAATTACTTGTAAAAACTTTAGACTTCAACATTTGATGTTTTCTGTGCATTCAAATAATTTTAAAGTGGAAAAAATATGATGTACATTAGTGATAGAGGTTACTAATCTCAAACATTTACTTAACTTTTGCAGAGGTGCTTAAAACTTCCTTTTTCATGCTAATATTGCACCTATGCAGTTGATAAAAGCATGGTTCATTTGTACGATAACGAGTTCACACATTATCGGTTCGGTAAAGCCGTTTTAAATCACAAAAAAATAAGTAATGGAAAAAATGCTTTCCTATGCATCATAGTGAGCTTAGAGAAAAATAAAATGAAAATGTATGTTTCAAGGAACTACAATCCAAGTGACTTTGTAATATTTTGGACATATCCCAAACACGTAGAGAATATTCATGTCTTTTATTTAACAATGTGTACAGGTCCGAATCCTCTTAATCCGACACAGACAATTGCAGATTCGATAGTTGGTTCAACGTCATACATTATTATGAAGGTCATGGAATGCTACATGCTGTGTACTTCGAAAAGAGCAGTCTAGGAGAATGGAAAATATCATATAAGAATAAGTATGTGGATTCAGACACCTTCCAATTAGAGAAACAAAAGAATGAAGTGACTTTTTTGCCATCTGCTGATGGACAACCATATGCAACGCTAGTTGCATTTGTTCTTAATATGGTAAGTCGCACAAAACGTCACAAAATTCAATATAGTTGGCATTATGTTAACAAAAACCGCAGAATTTAGCATAATTGAAACTCCTATGTTGTGCTATTTACCAGTAAGCAACATATTTACGTTGAAAGGATATTGATATACACATAGAATACTATGGAACTGATCGTAGATGGTGATTGGAGTCATTTTGTTTTTGGTCATTAGTTGTGATACATTGGTATGCTACTTGAAATATTACATCATGTTTTTTGAGAAAACTATTGTCTCATGAAGAAAGATCGCTATAGTATGAGTAGAAGAATACAACACGGATTCCATCAATATTTCAGGAGCAAGACGTGAATAATGAAACTCTTCTTTCGTGGATGTGTAAATGCTATCTTCTATAATACTTACATGTTTCTTATGTCATAGTTGAGATTTGGAAAGGCCGTGAAGGACAGTGCAAATACTAATATATTTGAGCATGCCAGACGAGCTTTTGCTGTCACAGAAAATCATCTGCCATATGAAATCAACATCAGTGATCTAAACACTCTAGGACCTTATAACATCAATGGAGCCTGGGACCAACCTTTTACTAGTCATCCAAAGGTACGCGATGACAGCTAGTTCTGCCATCACTATTTCCCAAAAAGATAGCAAAAAAAAGAGAATGTTTTGGCCTGCTTGAGGATCCTACACCTATCCAGGGGCAGAGATTTCTCATGTTCGAAGTTGACACCATGGTTAAGCATTTGATATTCTTAGAATATGCATTCCAAACTAAGTTATTCAATATATTTACCCAGTGATATTATTAGTGGATTATAACTCTTCAACAACAAATGCTTACATATGCAAATGACTTGTTTTTACAGAAGATTCCTGGAAGTGGGGAACTAGTGATAATGGGGACAAATACTGAAAAGCCTCACTATGTGCTTGGAGTAATTTCATGTAAGTTGTTAAATGGTAACCTATCAGCCATCCAACATGGTACACTAAGAACAGTACTTAGATTCAACCTAATACGTAAAACGAAACACCGTTAGGTGTAAGCTAATTGCCTAATTTGTACAGAAACACGATGACATTTTTTAACATGCTAACAGTTGCATTAAGTGATTGAGATAATATCAATTTCTAATTTACATAGTTAGTTCACTGATAACAAAACAACCAGTAATATTTGTTGATAAATTGTGTTTCAAATCCTATTATGAGGAGCTAACTATTGATGCCCTTTGCTCTTTTCACATGAATAAGCTGATGGTGAGAGGCTCCTTCACAAGGTTGATCTCAAATTTGACGAAGGAAAACTCATTCATGACATTGGAGTAACTACAAAGTATGGTTTCTTTTGTTTAGAGTCATCTTACATTCCTTTAAGCATCACTCTTTCCTCTAAGGACTATTTCTTATATTGTAGATACAATATAATAATGGACTATCCTCTCAGATTCGGCATACTAAGAACATTTTTACGGAAGCCGTAAGTGAAATTCATATAAATGATAAATCATCTATACAAGTGGAAGCCACCTTTTTCGTGGGTATACTGCAGGATAATTCGATTTGCCATAACACTGTGCCCATATTTATGATCAGATTTATTGAAAATGATATGGATGGAAAATCACGTATCGGAGTGATGCCTCGTTTTGGAGATGCTGCGTCCATCAAATGGTTTGATGTTGAGAACCACTGCAGTTACCATTTATTTAATTGCTTTGAGGATGGAGATGAGGTAATTCTTATAAAATCCTGAAGTAACATGAAACAGATATACAACAACTATCCTCAGCTCTCTCATGTGTTTGAGAAAAAAAGTATTGATATTATATATCAGGAGCTATTCATATTCCCCCCCCCAGAAAATATGTGAACAGGTTGTTGTAAGAGGCTGTCGGATACTTGGTTCAGTAATCCCTAGTGGATGTTATAGAGTTGACAAGTCAAAATGGTATGGAAGAGCATTTCTCCAACCGGATAGGGATTCAAACGACTTTGATCCTTCGATAGATGGCATTCTCTTTTCTCGCCCGTACGAATGGAGGTTAAACTTAAAAAATGGCACTAAAAATGAAGGTTACATTACCAGTGAGAAAGTTGCAATGGATTTCCCTGCCATCAATGAAAAATTTACAGGCACCCAAAACAAGTATGGATATGCTCAAGTTGTTGACTCATTAGCAACCAGTAAAACAGGTAACATCGTTCCTGCAATATTTCTTAAATAGTTTCTCTTTTTAGCTGTTATTGTCATTAATCTTAGATTCTTATTACATATGTTAGGAGATACTACCATATGTTGATCTGAATTTTAAATAACTTGCATTATCTTGAATACTGTGTGAATAACATTATGTGTATTAATGCAGGTTTGTTTAAGTATAAGATGATAGCAAAACTACACTTCGACGAGCAAGATAAGGTTAGTAATTACTAAATATTTCACAAAGTATAAGATATATTTTGATAGCACAGACTGAAGTATCGGAGAAACTCCAGGAAAACAAACAATTGATCTTAGTGGAGTACCATGCTTTAAAAGAGAAAGAGTTCTGCTCTGGAGTTCAATTTGTAGCAAAGGAAAACGGTATCGATGAAGATGACGGTTGGGTAGTTACATACGTCCATGATGAACGAACTGATACTTCTCAGGTAACTAAAATATGTAGTTAACGAGAATGTTGCATGGCTTGACTACTTCCATGCATCCTTAATTTATCAGATTTCTTGTCTTCTACAGGTTTACATAATCGATGCAAAACGGTTTTCAGAGGAGCCAGTGGCAAAAGTTACTTTACCTCAAAGGGTTCCATACGGTTTCCATGGGAATTTTTTCTACAAATAATCATGTTGAAACCGATGTATGGATTGTATCAAACCTTTACACTATCTAAAATAAACGATTTTGTTTTGTGGTTACGCGTCAATGGATTAGGGACTAATTAAATCATGGTCAGTGGCATACGGCACCTCAAGAACTTTTCAGTAAGTTACCAGTTAGCATGGACTGGTGTTTTGGCAACAAATTTAAAGGAGAACAGTACTAGTTTAGAGAGAAAGGCTCGAAGTAAGCAGGGGAATAAGGGCCATACCATTGGTGACGCAGCCAAGCAATAGAGTTAGGAGGCTGGTGTTTCCATCCTGAGCAACCCCCAGCAGCTTACAAACCCAACGCCGCCACCATTTTCACTTCTGATCCACCCTGCTCTGCACCACCACTGCTGCCTGCCTACTCAAGGAGCAGGAGAGGCAAGTAGTTAAGAACCTGCAACGGATGTTGGGGAGCTAGAATGCACGAACACTTTCCAGGTTCATACCCGGAAAAGGCTCTCTTTAACAGCATGATAAGGTATTTCAACAAAAAGAAAATCGTTCAAAAAAGTATTTCAAGAACTGCACACATTTTAGCAAGTACGGAAAAATATGGCAGGGAGATTTAGTTTCTTTTACTCTTTCAATCAGCACACACAACCACAAATCAGAATTAGCAATGAAAAGTAATTTATTACATTTTATAAATTATTTAAGTTGTTTTCCTTATCTTTATTGACCAAGATTAGCAACTTGATTTGTGGACAGCTGGACATACATTGCAACATGCACAATGGCTCTATCTGGTTTAAAGGTGCCTCTGGCTCTACTACTGAATCAAGAGGGCGTCAATGTTTCGCTTGCCCTCTGGGCCTTTGGTATACCAAGATGAGACATAGTCACCATAGACTACATCCCGATACTTTTGTGGCTCATCCTTGCTCACGAGTAGGGGGGCAGTGCATATTTTCCTCGATTTTGATGGATCATAGAATGTAGCTACTGACAAGCGGGCACGTTCAGCATTCACAGTAGCTCGATGAACAGAGCTCTTGTATATTCCATTGGTGATGATCTGGAGAATTTAAGCAACATGAGGAACAGTGGTTTAAAGAAATGAAATCCAAAATATATATATAATTGTAGCGCCTAAAAAATCCAGACAAAACAGGTGCCACAGGACCAAATTTCCAGCTAAGGCAGGAATGAACACCCTATCCAACGTCCTCGACCATCTAGTGAGAAAATAACAAAATACGAACCATAGCAGGATGGAGGGAAAACTCAGCCAGGTAAGGAAAAAAAAGGTGCGGAACATTGATATTAATACCGAGGATAAATCATGCCAATTAATAGTACCTCTGTCTGATCAGCCAAAATTACAAGGATCCCATCAGGCAAAGAGGGCACAGGTATCCACATTCCATCCTTCATTACTTCGAGCCCACCCACATTATCTTGTATCAGAAGAGTTATTGCGCCCATATCAGAGTGTGATTGTAGTCCAAGAGCAAGATCTGGCTGTGGGCAAGGAGAATAGTAGCTAATGGTGATATTCTGGTAAACTTCTCCAACTGCCTCTTCGATATAAGAGGGTGGTAGGTTGAAACTTTCAGATATGATTCGCAACAATCTTTGAGCAAGATTCTTCATGCTGTTGCTATATTTAACAACAGTATCCCTGCAAATATTACATGTATATTAGCTTTTGTGATATGGGGAAAAGGATAGCTAGTGGCTTTTGTGTTATATAGGACAAAAGATAGCTAGCGTGATGTGTTATTTAGGAAAAGGATGGAAATAGTGTGTTTGAATTATGTTTTCCTCCCTCCCTCGTAACATTGAAGCAAATAGCTAGATTGGTGACATAAAACTGATTACTAAATCATTTGTGTGGAATACAGGTCCAAATCATACTTAAGAAGATTGACTGTGCGCTCTGGGCTGGCATGAAGCGAACATAGCTTTTGGGCAGAGACAATTGTAAATGAAGACATTTCACTGCTTCCTTGCCCAGTTTCTACTTGTTACCAAATCTGAGCCTAAATTCCTTACAACTCTGCAATTACAATTATGCTTATAAGCCAAAAATTGCCGACTTGTTTTCACGATGAAACTACCAATGCTGGGTAGCAAATCATGCTTTTGTTGAGCAGGCTAATCAGTAATCACCTGTAACCAGGGACGAAATCCGGCCAGTGGGAGGGGTTGCGTCTGGACTCCGGCAGTGTGTGATGGTCGAAGTAGTCGCGCCAGTCGAGCACGGAGTCGTCATTGGCCAGCATACGGCTGCCGTACCCTTCAGTCGCCGCCCCCCTGGTCGGGTCGCAGGCGAACCGGAGCTTATCCTCCATGGGCGCCCGGAAGAAGGCGAGCCCCGCCTCGCGCATCGCGTCGAGGAGCTCCTGAGGCACGCCGTGGCCGACCACGTGGAAGGCGCCCCAGTCTGC
Source organism: Eragrostis tef (assembly GCA_000970635.1). NCBI lineage: Eukaryota > Viridiplantae > Streptophyta > Magnoliopsida > Poales > Poaceae > Eragrostis > Eragrostis tef. The sequence continues at coordinate 56,190 of LAPY01000691.1, forward strand.
GCAGGCAGCGCGGACGGCGTCGGCCGCGAAGGCGGACGAGAGGTCGACGACCGGGACGGAGAGCGCGGCGGCGCGGTGGGAGGAGGAGGAGGATGCGGGGCGGTGCTCGGGCGGCTGTACGTACTGCACCGGGAGGTGGGGCACGCCGGCGTCGGCGAGGGCCTGGACGCGCGACAGCGCAGCGGTTTCCATCGGAGCGGCGGCGAAGGCGGCGGCAGAGGACTTGGGCAATTTGGTGTGGTTAGTGTCAACAACACGGACTTTTTTTTTTTTGAAGGAATCAACGACACGGACTTTCCACAGTTTGCAGGGTGACAGAAGTTCGATCTATAATCAAAAAGTTTGAAAAAAAATTAAAAAGAGGGGCGTTGCGAGAATCGAACTCGCGACCTCTCGCACCCAAAGCGAGAATCATACTGCTAGACCAAACGCCCTTACGCCGGCGTCGGCGAGGGCCTGGACGCGCGACAGCGCAGCGGTTTCCATCGGAGCGGCGGCGAAGGCGGCGGCAGAGGACTTGGCCGATTTGGGTTCCGCGTCACACCTCTCTAAAATTGAGGTCTTATTTTATTTGATTTTAGAGGTTTAAACTCTAAACACTAATACAACAAACGCGTCTTTGGTGTGATTAACGACAAAGAGCAGTTAATAAAAAAATCGAAAAAAAAAGTGAGGGGCGTTGCGAGAATCAAACTCGCGACCTCTCGCACCCAAAGCGAGAATCATACTACTAGACCAAACGCCCTTTTTGTTATTGTTACTAACATTTACGTATATATTGAGTTAATCGTACGCGCAGGAAGGGAACCCACCTGAGTCGCTCACTCGTCGAGAGCGGCTAGAGGCAGATTTTCTTGTTTTCCAGAGACTCGGGTTACTAGGGTCAGAGCAAGATAGCATGAAAATTCCTGTCCTGAATGTCTTTGATGGGAGCAGCATAATCATCCTCTTGGTAATCTCTGGTTTGGTACAGAGGCAAGAGCTATGAAACATAAGAAGAGGAGGAGAAGGTGCAAGAACGATACTCAAGGTAATCTCTGGTTTGGTACAGAAGCAAGAGCTATGAAGGTTGGGAACGCCCAGCAGTTTGCCTACCGAGAAAGTTCAGTAAAGGTTGCTGAATCTCCTGTCAAGGAAACCAACCGGGACACTTCAATTTGCTTGTTCAATGCATCTAACACTTGAGTGTGTGCTTAATTAGCTGTACTAAGCGGGCCTAAATGACTCTTGAGGTATTGATGAGTAAGTAGTAGAAGAAAGAAGCATGTTATCGTAGGGGTCGCTTGATATCATCAATCTACTGCTTCATCTCAGAAGAAGAAAAAGAAAATATACTTCTGAAACCGTGTGCCGATATGTGCACGATGTTCCATTCATTCATTGAACATATTTCAAGTTATGGTGAGCTAATGGAGCACTCAGCACAGCTTCAGTACAAACGACGAATACTATGGTTTTCAGTACATACGACGTGTCAGAAAACATTGACTAAAATATATGACGTGTCAGAATCGAAGTACTGACTAAAGTAGCAAGATCCACATGTTATCACCCACCAGAGATGATTATAGTAACTATAACCAATGTCACAAGGTAAAATCATTCAAACATTGGATCCAACTAATGCTTTCAGCACTTTGTAAGTTCTGAAACTGAAAGGCCAAAACCATCTTCTTCCTGTCAGGAGAATGCGTCCAACCTAACTGCCAGGGTTGCTGAGTTCTCTGAAACTATCTGAACGAAAGAGACAGCCAATTCTGTACTTTTGATGTCCGAAGAGATGGCTTGCGAAGTGGGTGTCAGAAGTGCCGCTCTACAGTGCATGGACGTTCGGGTACCGCAGCTGATCGGTAGCTGAATTCACAACGGAACAAGGGAAAACATTAGACAGTTAGGCCGCATGTCATCGGTGATTCAAACGTTCCAGCAGCTCAGCAAGCAAATGCTCTCAATCAGTAAAAAAGATCAAGTGAAAACGATATTAGTTGACCACTGAACTCAGTAATCAGAAGCTAATCAAACAGTGTGTATGTCCACTGAACTAAAAGAACCCATTTTCTTTTTTTTTTCGAGATTCAGAGTATTGGCATGGTTGATTTTTCATAACTGATGATACTGGTATAAAATGAAATTGGTAATTTCTATAACTGTGTGCGTGTGACATAAATGGTGTTCACAAAAAAGATATGTTCAGCCCATTTTCTGCATCTGGAACTGACTTCTCAAATTCCCTATTTTCTCCCTATCTACAGCATCTCTCAAATTGGTCATGACCAAACGATGTACACAATATTCTCAAGCACAAGGGTCGCCGCAGTTGACTAAAATTAAACCCAAAATAGAATTCTGTCTACAGCAACTATTCCACTTCGCACCACAAATCGAACACTGCAGAAGTACTCTGAACATATGAGCGATGTTGCAAAATATACAGTTTCTGTTTTTTCATTAGTATGATATTTATGATCTAGTGGTCACTGAAAATCTGTCAGAACGCAGCTATTTTAATGATGTCTCACAGAAAACTCAGAACTACACATTTTAACGATCTCTCGCAGCACATTCAGAACATGTGACATGTGAGTGCATGGCGATGGCACACAGAATGCAAATTACGGCTTCTGCTATTGACAGTATATGGTCTACTGAACATTGTTCATCAGAACAGCAGCAGATAACAAGAGCAGTGCGCAGACCAATAATGGGGAAACGGCACAGTACTCACCTGGTGAACCGGCGGTGAGGACGACGATGTCCATTGGCTGATCGCTGCGAGGAAGATCGGTGATCAGGGGTGTCACCCGCGCGAAGCGGCCGGCCTTGGCGCACACGATGATGTTGAAGAAGAAGACCGTTTCGCCCACAAGGGCCGCCAGCTGCTGCCTCAGGGTGAACACGGAGCGGCCGTGGAACTGGAACGTTTGCCAGCCTTGGTCATTGAAGCTCCCGAAAGCGTCAGCCCGCACGTACCGGATCGTCCGGTCCTCCGCGATCGGCTGGGTGCGCCTGCGGAACAGGCCCATGAAGCCTCCGCTTGGAAGAAGAACATCCTGCGGAACAGGGGTTTCGTAAACAAGAATTAGTACTCGTGATCCTAGAACAAATTCTACAGAGGATTGCATCTCCGTGAACTAAATGCATCAGAACAAAGAGGCAGTAATATCTTGGCACGAAATCAAGCAGGAATTCGCTTCACCGTGCAGTTGACAGGCAGAATCAAGTGATAAACAGCGTCAGAAATTTATGCAAAGACCTGGGGAAGAAAACCAGTTCAAAAGTTGCACCCACGCGAATGAAATCAGCAGATTTAGCCGCTCTTGCAAGGAAGAAACATCGAGAACCCAGTTCCCCGGAATCCATGGGTTCTCTCCAAGAGCCCTGGTACGCCCAAATCAGTGCAAGCAGAATCTAACTAGAGAGGGCGGGGGGATAGCGGGCGAGCTCACATGAGTTGGAGCAGGATGTTGGGGCAGCACCGGATACGGCGGGATGGCCTCGACGGACCAATGCATCATGGTGCTCTGGTTGTCGAATTCGTCGACGGAGACGCCGTTGTGCCAGACCTGGTACCTGCCGTTGGCGCGGAGGAGGCGGGAGGAGATGTGCCCCTCCACACGACGGCGTCATCCTCGTGGTCGTCGTAGACGCCCTGGACGACGCGGTGGCCAAGGTGTCCCGGCGGCGCCGCTTCGCCCGTGGCGGCGAGGTAGCGGCCGTAGGCGGCGCCGTGGAGGAGGACGCAGGAGCCGCCGTCGCGGACGACCACGTGCAC
>LAPY01000691.1:90595-102376 GCA_000970635.1 Eragrostis tef
CGCGTCGTGCGCGGGCGCTGCGTCGCGGAGCTGAGCAGGGAGGGCCCGGCGCCGCGCCCGCCGGCGCCCGCGCAGCTGGCCCCGCCGGTGGTGCCCGGCGTCCTCGCGCCGCCGCGGACCGAGCCCGCGCGGGAGCCGGCCTCGACGCCGCCGCCCATTCCCGACGACCTCGGGCTCCAACCCGAAGGTACAATCCTTCCTTCCTTCGCCAAATCCCTTCGAACATCCCCCAATTAATAGTTGCTCGGTTTCTTCGACTTGAAATGCGTCAGTGAACTTGGGTTTGGTTGGGTAGAATTGATCTCAGTTAATCTAGTAACACTCGTCTTTACCACCCTGTCAAAAAAAAAAATGAAACCCGCATTTGATAGTGAGCAGAGCACACCCGTGCCAGTTTCGATCGAAGCGTCTGTGTTGGATCGTGAGACTTCGGGGAGCAGGGTGGCGTGGCGTGTCGATACCTCGGTATGATGGCAACGCACCGCAGAGGTTTCGTACTCCGTGGACGTGGTTGGATCTGAGCAGACAGTGTAGATATTTATTATTCCGCGGACGAATGGGGCTGTCAGGTGCCATACATACGGCTGCAAGTAGAGGGAAAGGGATTGACAAGTCTGTCTGTTATCTTCTTTGCCTCTCTGTGATTACGACCCGCGTGTTGTAAGTAGGGCTTAAGTTTATAGTGTACGGAATATTCTAGCACAACCTCGGTGTTTGGCTATCAGCATCATTTCAGTCCACGGTACGTTAGCTTTACTGAAACGACAGTAAAAGTAAACAGAGCCATTGAAGAAAATTAAGAGTGACAGTGAACTCCATATAGCTGAGACTCAAGGGCTGAATTCTCCAGTTCTAGTCACTGGATGGAAACTAGAAAGAGATTTAAGTGCAGAAGCGATAATGAATGCCAATGGCTGCTAGTGCTGGTTTAGGTGCAGAAACTGGGGCTTTATCTTGGGACCGCTAATTTACTTGTATATAGACAGTTCCAGATCCCAGTTAAGGGCCGTTGCACTAATCAGTCACATTACCGATATCAATATGTGCTTGGCTTTTTCAGTAGAGCACTAGCACCAGTTTCATTCAAATTTAATTTTGGGGACACTTGTGGGAACATGTTCCTTGGCCCACTTTCTCTGGCCATTTTGTTTTCTTGTGTACATTAAAACACGCGCTCTCTCTCTCTCTGAGCATATTTCAAATTATTTAGCAACCTTAATTTGTCATTTAGCTGAGAACAGAATGCGGGTTACACCATTCTTATTCTTGCTGGAGTTGTTTTCTGATGTAGCAAGAGTACAATCTTCTGTTGTTTACTTACATTCTGCTATTATTGCTCCTATTACTCAGGTATTAACAAATCTATGTTATCTATCCTTCATTTCAATACAGGGATTGCTGAGGATCCGATCAGCAGCACCGTAGTTGTGGCTAGTGAGGACGAAGCTGAGAACCTGGTTGTTGAGGAGCAAACTAAAGCTGAGGTTACACATAACATTGTCTTTGTAACTGGCGAAGCTTCTCCTTATGCGAAGTCAGGGGGTCTGGGAGATGTTTGTGGTTCATTGCCAGTTGCTCTTGCTGCTCGTGGTCACCGTGTGATGGTTGTCATGCCAAGATACTTAAATGGGACTAATGATAAGAATTATGCAAATGCATTCTACACCGCAAAGCACATCAAGATTCCATGCTTTGGTGGGGAACATGAAGTTACCTTTTTCCATGAGTACAGAGATTCCGTTGATTGGGTGGGTATTCGCTCACATTATGTTTTCTGATGATACTTGATAACTGCTTAAGTTTTTGTGTACTGTTCTTGACATGTGCGTTTTATGATGTTAATTCAGTACTTTCATATTATTCCCACTCTTCAGCATCTTGAATAACAATACAAATTTTCCATATTAAAATGAAGAGCATTATTCATGAAGTAGCATGCTTTTGTACATGCCCTTAAATTATTATGCATCCATGGTCTTGCATTCCTATTTGCAACAAATAGTTCGTATTAAAACGGTGCACAAATTGAAAGTACAAAGTTTCGATGCCAATGTTATATATAATCACTTATTATCTTGGTCATATCATGTGAATTATGTAGTTTACGCGTACCATCGTTACTGAGAAGAGTGTTTGAGTGTATATTGAATTATGTCCTGTCCTTCTGTTGCATTTTTTTTGTGAATATAAGATTGTGATAAGAACTAATGAACAATGATACATATAAGATAACAGGAAATTTGTGTTTCCTTGCTGACAGTAAATGTTTGATTACTTGTATTGGGTTATTTGTTTCTTGATTTCGCTTTAACCGTGCCATCTGTTTAGGTATTTGTTGACCATCCCTCATATCACAGACCAGGAAATTTGTATGGAGATAAATTTGGTGCTTTTGGTGATAATCAGGTAAAAGAAGCTTGTTTCATTAAGCCACTATCTGTTCTGGTCTCGATTCTATATAAAAATGAACGTTTTTTGCCTTGCAGTTCAGATACACACTCCTTTGCTATGCTGCATGTGAGGCTCCTTTGATCCTTGAATTGGGAGGATATATTTATGGCCAGAATTGCATGTTTGTTGTAAACGATTGGCATGCCAGCCTTGTGCCAGTGTATGTTCTGGCTCTATAAGTCTACAAACTTTATTAACCTCAAAGCTGTCTTTTTGCAGTGTGTGCTATGTTATTTAAAATGCTCTTTGAATTTATTTTCACATATGTTCTACTGCATATGTGTATCTATTTGTGGAGTCTAAGAAAATAGTGAAGTGAGCAATCTCAAGGAAGTCATCACTTCTGTCATTGTTATGATTAACTGATAGTGTAGTGTGGCAAGACAGTTTGTGCTGCATACTTTTTCTGCATGCCTTGGACATGTTAGAGAACCTTAGATTAATGCCTTGTTGAGTTTCATCATATGTCACGAACATGGTTTGGGCTGTTCAGATGATACTTCTCTCGTGACATATTTCACATAGTTAGCTGCTTAATGTCAGCTAATTCTATCACTTTTTAGTGCAATTTTAGATGTGCCACTGTTTGTTAATCCCGTTTCCCTTTTAGTGTTTCTTTCTTTGAATTTACGAATGTTAAATTAGTTTTGATTATGTACTCAACTCTTCCTGACCCCGATTTTTCCTGTTCAGCCTTCTTGCTGCAAAATATAGGCCATATGGTGTTTACAAAGACGCTCGCAGCATTCTTGTCATACATAATTTAGCACATCAGGTTTGAGCCTATTATTTTGCACAATATACATATATAGTTTTGGCAAGAAAGTTCACCCATAACTTATTTACTTTCATTGTTGTAGGGGGTGGAGCCTGCAAGTACATACCCTGACTTGGGGTTGCCACCTGAATGGTATGGAGCCCTGGAGTGGGTATTCCCGGAATGGGCGAGACGACATGCCCTCGACAAGGGTGAGGCAGTTAACTTTTTAAAAGGTGCAGTTGTGACAGCAGATCGAATCGTGACAGTCAGTAAGGTGACATTCCACATTACCATTTGATTTAATTTTCCGTATGAGATAGTCTTCCTTCAATATGGGTGTTGCTTTCTTCCCCTTATCATCTAATGTTGCATTTTCCAGGGTTATTCGTGGGAGGTCACAACTGCAGAAGGTGGACAAGGTCTTGATGAGCTCTTAAGCTCCAGGAAGAGTGTATTAAATGGTAACTATATTCATGCTTATGTTAGCTTGTAGTGATCTTCAACTGCTTTATGGAAACATAGTCGGGTGACAAGAATTAATTCGTCTTGCCTCTATGCATGCAGGAATTGTAAATGGAATCGACATCAATGACTGGAACCCTGCCACAGACAAGTTTATTCCTTGCCATTATTCTGTTGATGACCTCTCTGGAAAGGTGCATTAACTGTTCTCTAAAGCATATGTATATATTCATTGGGATGAGTACCTCCTGTGTATTTTTAATGCTTTCATGAACCTCTCATTTTCTTAACCTTGGTGGTCTGGCATTATTTTTTTAGGCTGAATGTAAAGCTGCATTGCAGAAGGAGCTGGGTTTACCTATAAGGCCAGATGTACCTCTGGTTAGTACCAATGCTTTACAATCCTTTTCCTGTAAAGAAAAATATGGACTCATATGTTTGCTTGATTTACAGATTGGCTTTATTGGAAGATTAGATTATCAAAAAGGCATTGATCTCATTAAACAAATCATCCCGGATCTCATGCATGATGATGTTCAATTTGTAAGTTCTGATTCCTTTGTGTGATCCTAAGCTGGTGTGTGAGTCAAACTTAGCACTTAGCAGCCTTTATTGGTAGCAACTCGAGCTGAAAAAGTCGGTCAGCAGGTGCTGGGTTAAGTAACATGTGGTTATTGCTTACAAGTTCAAAGTAGAATAGCTTACAGTTTAAAGAAAATTAAACCGGTTCAATAAAATGTATCTGCAAGTCCGGAAGCATTTGCTTAACTTTCCGATGTTTTAGCTCATAGTTGCTTTCCCCACTTCCACCTCATCTGTTTCTTTCTTTGGCCTCCAAGATGCTCCTTCACTGGATAGCGAATCATCTTCTTGCACACATGCGCATGGCAAAAGGCGGAATTGTTTAAGCTATTGGGTGAACTTTCTAAGCCTACAACTAGAATCATTGTCCAACAATACGTTTTTGTTTGTGTTTAATGTACAGGTCATGCTTGGATCTGGCGATCCAGATTTTGAAGCCTGGATGAGGTCGACAGAGTCGTATTTCAAGGACAAATTCCGTGGATGGGTTGGCTTTAGTGTTCCAGTTTCCCACCGAATAACAGCAGGGTATGCAAACAGCCCATTGCTAAGAAGTCACTTACATTTTTATAAATAAAGTATATTTTTGAGATACTGATCTCTCCCTTTTTTGACTTCTTCCACAGCTGTGATATATTGTTAATGCCATCCAGATTCGAACCTTGTGGTCTCAATCAGCTATATGCTATGCATTATGGTACAGTTCCCGTTGTTCATGGAACTGGGGGCCTGAGAGTAAGACTATCCTATCATTTGCCTTCTTATGTCAGTATCACGGAAAAAATTATCTCTCAACTATTTTATTTATTGAAACAGGACACAGTAGAGAACTTCAACCCTTTTGGTGATAAGGGAGAGCAGGGTACAGGGTAAGTACTGCTCTGTTGAACTTGTTGCAGACTTGCAGTTATATTTCGTTTCCTAAATCCATCAAGTGCTCACAGTTATTTCTTTAAATTGCTCCATTGGTCACTGCACTCCTGATCATTTTTATTTTTACTGCATAAATATTTTTACAGGTGGGCCTTCGCACCCCTAACAACGGAAAATATGTTGTGGGTAAGTTTCCATTGAACTCAAACCCAGCGTTAGGATCTTGGTCGTAGTACATGGACCTTATTAACACCGTTGAACTCACCTTGTGTTTAACATCAACGACTTAACAGTAAAAATAGGGACTTTATGACACTAGGTTTCAGGATCAAATGTTTACCAGAATGCAGACAAACTTAGTCGACAATCTTTTGGATCTAGTAATAAAACGAAACCAATGCAATATAATGTTATGGACCATGAGCAATTCTACAATTGAGATTTTGACCTATAATGATGTTTTTGCAGACGTTGCGAACTGCAATTTCGACATACAGGGAACACAAATCTTCCTGGGAAGGACTGATGAAGCGGGGAATGACAAAAGACTTTACATGGGACCATGCCGCCGAGCAGTATGAACAGATCTTCCAGTGGGCTTTCATTGACAAGCCTTATGTCAAGTAAATTGTCCACATGTGGCACCTCTTTGAAGATCTGTTCTTCATCCGTCCGGAAATGGAAGGATGAGTAGAAATTACCGTGTACATTACATGGAATGCAAACCAGCTGTACGATCCATTGGCAAGGCTAGCCTCACGGTGCTTGCTGCTGTGCTGGTTGGTCTCAAAGGACTGATGAAGTGACAAGTCCAGATGAATGACAGTTTTGAAGAATAAGAAGCGGTTGACGCGGCTAATACAGCGCAGGCAATGGCCTCTCGTCTCGGTGGTACATATGGAATCGACTGGATGTAGTTCTGTTACCCTACTCATCGTTTAGTTAAGATTGTTCCCTCTGTTGTTCATTTGTCTGTATGGGCTGATAATTTCTGATTCTATAGAGAAGTATGCCTCGTTTTTCTTCTTGACCTGCCTGACAAAAAGGTGCCAACTGCTGATGCTATATTTTCGGTATAAGGGTGTCTATCTGAAGACGTAGCTAACTAGCTGCTGTGATACAAAAGAATCTTCTAAAGCGCAAAGCCATGCTCCAAGTCAGGTGTGCCTTGTGTCCTCAGGCACGGGCTAAGCATTTTTCTGTTGGTTTATCCTTGGCGTGACCGTCTCCCTCCCTCTCGTTATAGTTTCCTTCGGGGCAAGGGCATGGCCTACGCTAGCATGAGAGCCACTGTGCTGAGAGAGGCCGGCGGCCGGCCTTGCCTAGTGGGAAAACTTGCAGGGCCTCTGTTCCGGACCAGCATGTCAGTTAGGGATCGATCCTTGATTGTTGTGTTTGTCCAACCTGGATTCCTTAACCTGCGACTAAAATACTGATTGAACGAATTAAAGAAGAGATTTCAATTGAATTCATTAGTTCCTATACTATGTGAGGTCATGAAAAATACGTGACTAGTCTTGCGTCCGTGCTTGCCATGGAAAATTCTTCGAGAGCTCCTCTGCTGTGCCCTGCCCTGTTTTAAAATTCTAATTCTCCCTCCATGTCACGTTAGCTGCCGCTAACCACGCCAAGAAAGGGATTACTGGCCATCCCAAAAAAAACATCATTGTCCTCATGTCCCCTGCAACACGACTATAAAACCTCATCCAACTCAGCCTCTAAACAAATCAACAAGCTCTCCCTGACCGGCCAAAGCGAACCCAACTCAGCAGATCACCCAAAGGGATTACGCGGCATAATGGCGCCATACGAGAAGTTGCTCGAGTCGACGGCGTACGAGCGGATGCGCGCGGAGCACCCGGCGGAGTTCGCGCCGGCGAGCGTCTTCTTCAGCAATTAAATTCATTAGTTCTTATGTGAGATAATGAAAAATACTACGTGGCTAGTCTTGCGTCCGTGCTTGCTGGCCTCGAGCCCCGGGGAGCAAAATTGTACAGTACGAGTAAATATATTCAGAGGAGTGGCATCCGATCGCTGATGCCACGTGCGGATCGTCGCCAAGGAAAATTCTTCGAGAGCTCCTCTGCTGTGCCCTGCCCTGTTTTAAAATTCTAATTCTCCCTCCATGTCACGTTAGCTGCCGCTAACCACGCCAAGAAAGGGATTACTGGCCATCCCAAAAAAAACATCATTGTCCTCATGTCCCCTGCAACACGACTATAAAACCTCATCCAACTCAGCCTCTAAACAAATCAACAAGCTCTCCCTGACCGGCCAAAGCGAACCCAACTCAGCAGATCACCCAAAGGGATTACGCGGCATGGCGCCATACGAGAAGTTGCTCGAGTCGACGGCGTACGAGCGGATGCGCGCGGAGCACCCGGCGGAGTTCGCGCCGGCGAGCGTCTTCTTCACGCACGACGCGCGCAGCGCCATCGACCGGCGCAACAGCTTCCGGGTGAAGGCCGCGCTCGTCTTCGAGGCCATCACGGGCCACCACGTCGACGACCACATGCTGCGCGCCAACCGCCTCCTCCTGGCCCTGGCCAAGGCCTGTCGTTCCGCCATCCGTGGAACATCGGAGGAGATAAATAAGAAGCCCGGTACTTGCTTATCTATCTCATCAAATATCCACGCATCACACATGTTTTTGGTTGTTCCCGTACCATGAATGTAATGCCTCTTAATTTCCTTCAAGACACGGAGACCGAGGATAAGAGCAAGCAGAAGGTCGAGGGAGCTGCTGAGCCCGGAAGCGGCGGTCCGAAAGACAACACCCAACAAAAGGAGGAGAAAGCGGAGCTCACCGACGAGGCCTGGGACGCGGAGCACAAGCGCGTGGTCGACGGCATCTTCCTCGTCGTGGGCTTCCTCCCGCGGCTGATGGAGGCGATCGCCGCGAGCCCCGACCGCGACGGCGTCGACGAGAGCTTCAAGTCGCGCCACATGCACGACATCGTCACGGACGTGGTCAAGCTCGAGAACCAGCTGCCCCTCAAGGTCCTCCTCGACGTCGCCGGCGTCGTCGAGGACGTGGTCCGCAAGACCCTGGACCTCGACGAGTTCAAGGACGTCAAGGAGTCCTTCAAAGGCGAATACAAGCTTGCGTTCACGAAGGAGTCGTTCGGCGACGTGGTCCACGGCTTCTGCTGGTACTACTCGCCGTTCGCCACGAAGAAGGCGCCGGCGGACAAGGCCGCGGCGCCGGCGGCGGACGACGACGAGAAGTCGACGCTCCTGGACTGCCTGCACCGGAGCGTGGCGCCGGCGCCGCCGGCGGCGGATGCTGGCGGCGAGGGAGCTCCGCCGCGTGGGCGTCCGGATCCAGGCCGCGGAGAACGGCCGCGCCGAGATCGATTTCAAGGAGCGGCCGTGGGCGGCGCTGCGGCTGGCCGCGCCTACGAGGCGCAGAGCAAGCCGGTGACGCGCTACTTCCAGATGATGAACGAGCTCGTCGAGGACGCCGCCGACGTCCGCGTGCTCCGCCGCGCCGGCGCCGTGCGCGGCGGCGCGTCCGCCGGCGGCGACCAGGAGGTGCGCGGGCTCGTCAAGAACATCGACGGGCACGCCACGTACCCGTCGGTGTACATGGCCATGGACCGGGAGATCGAGAAGGTGAAGCAGCACCACGACAAGAGGATGAAGAACTTCTTCGTACGCAACCGGCCCGGCGTCATCTGGGCGTCGTCGGTGGCGGCCGTCTCGGTGGTGGCCATAGTGGCCGCGAGGAAGGCAAGGGGGTGAATGCCGGGATCGAAACGACGACGTCTGTGCAATGCAACGCCTAAAGACGGTGTCATGTACGTACGTGTGTGGAAATTGATGTGTTGTAAGGTGAATGATGATCCTAAATGTTGTTCTTATAGTACGTGATACAACGAGACAATAAGACAATGCGTGCAGTTAGCTGCAGGTTGTCAAAAGTCAGATTTTATCTAACGAAATGCTGTTTTCGAAGTCAAAGTTGATCGTTGATGTGCAAGATGACTGCAAAAACAACAGAACTCTAAACTTTTGTGGTTTGCAAAATCTGGATGACACCTGTTTCATCAACAACGAATTGAGAGTCAAACCAAGAAAATAGAACCGGAGCCGTACAAGGAGAACATCTCAAGTACGGTGTGAATTATGTGTCGACTGGTCCACTATCATGCAGATATATAGATCAACAAAATGCAAACCCACAAACAACTACTTAATTGATTTTTTTTCGAACCAGTCAACCTGATAATCCATGTCGCATGCAGAACATAATCTCACCGTACACCACCTGTAAGTTGTGACAGTCCTACTATTTCACATTTTTCCTTGTACAGCTAATGTTTGAAAGACCCCTTGTATAATACAGCTCATGCTGAATTGTTGCGCGAATGGATGGTATGATGTTTGAATTTAGGTACAGTAAAAGAAGAACAATGAAAGGTCGATGTGTGTTTTGATGTTTGAATTTTATACTAAGAAAAATGAATCAAAATATCTTCAGCATAAGGGCACCAACTGGGGTTATGACCACACAATCATCAATGAACCGAGTTTCGATCGTTTAAATCCAGGAGGCCACACGCTTTCTTTCAAAGAAAGTATAGATTTTACTACATCAACCGACTTATGATCGCGCAACCATCAATGAACCGCAAACAGATCTAGCGGGGCACACGCGTTAGTTATAGTAAGAGTGGTCGCGCGCATGACTCATCCAACGGTTGCATTCATCAATGAACCGCACTAACAAAGTAACGCCAGCACCCGCACGACCAGAGTAACTCCGACACCCGCACCACCAAAGTAACGCTAACACGTGTACGTCTAGTGCCATAAATGGCACTCGTGCTACTGAGATGTGACATTGGCATAGTGCTCGTGCACTATGCAACACATGTTTGATTTGATGTTACATCAGTATGCCATTTCTTATGACAAAACCGCAAAACACATGAATGTCACAAATGTAAGGCTTCGTAGGTTTTGTCCGATGAGCATGGCTGCTCTTGAGCTCACGCTGCCACAAACGTAAGGGAAAAGAAGCCGGAGGTCTCGGCGATGTCACAAAAGAACAATCAGACAGCGCCTGACATGGACCAAAGTGGTAGGCCAATTTCGTGTGTGGTGTGCTATAGGTGGCTTGGGCTCGCTCCCAAGTGACCTATATTAATGCCCAGAGCAGGGCCTGTCCAGTAACTTGGGTCGGCCATTCAGAGGCGAGGACAAATCAAGGTCTACCTACATGGCTACATGCTTAATGGCTATGGCCCAAGAGACTGCGCCTACGCGTTCCGAGAGGACCGAGACCGAACAAGTAACGTATTGTGGCCAAACAAGCGCCATCAAGCAGCCGAAAGTTCCCCTCAATAAAATAAAATAAAATCAGCAGCCAAAAGTCAAGTGCCCAGGCCTTTGCATGCCAGTTTTAGTTCTACTGTTGCGTAAGCCATGGACCAGGAAGCGGCAGCTAGTTTTGCTGCGTGCACTGCTTCCCGCGAAGCAAGAAAATTGGCGAGCAGTCAACCAAGCGCATAAACAGCTGCAAGAAAATGTAGTCATGCAGATCATTTTGTACTGCAGCGAAAGCCAAGCAACGGCCGGGAATCGGCGGCTCGTTTTGCTACGCGCACTGCAGTTACTATTACTAGCAGGGAAACCAGAAAATGAGTCAACCAAGACCATGAAAGTACAGCTAGAAAAACCGAAGTCATGCAGATATACAGATCGACAAAACACGAACAGGTGGCTACATTTTTCTCCTGAATCAGACAGAGCCTATCACGTACGTTCTCGCCCACGAGTCCCGACCGAGTGACTGCAGGAGCTTGTTTAACAAGTCCATGCTTAACACTTGGTGGTCAAATCGAGAGCCACCGTCTCGGTTTAGGCCGAAAGTCAAGCGCCATTTGTACTGTGGCCGAGGCCACGAGACTTGTCCGGCATGTCATCTGTACTATAGCGTAAGCCAAGCAATGGGAATCGGCGGCTCGTTTTGCTACAGCGTGAAAATGGCAAGCAATCAACTAATTAAGCGCATGGACCAGGTGAAAAAAAGAAGCAATCATGCAGATATACATACATATCAACAAAAAAGCAAATCCACGAAGAACAACTAGTTAATACTTTTCCTCAACCAAGTCAACAACCTGATAACCCATTGTATCATCATGCAGCAGAACATACACACAAGATCCATCCATCACAGCACCCCACTTGAATACTCTAGCCCGACGAGAAACAGGAAAGAATAAGGCATGGCATTTGGCTCTACGTACACTTAGCAGTCCAGTCACGCACCTCGGCATCAGACAAAACTTTTACCATTCTGAAATGGACGATCGATCCGTCACATCGGAGGGAGGCCGGCGAAGAGGTCGTCGCCGATGTCGCTGAAGCTGCCGCCGTCCACGCCGGGCCACATCGGGAGGTCGCCGAGGTCGAGCGGGCACGAGTAGTCGTCGGCGACGTAGTCGATCAGCGGCGCGCAGAGGACGTCCTCCACGAACGATTGCTCGAAGACGCTGCGCGATGCTGCCGGCTCGCCGAAGAGGAAGGCGTCGGCGCCGGAGAACGGGCACAGCTGGTAGTCGGCGGCGGCGGCGGAGGAGGAGGAGAGCTGCTTCTGCTGGCTTTTTGCGGCGTCGCCGGCGGCGACCTCGGGCTTGACCGGC
>LAPY01000691.1:150561-160876 GCA_000970635.1 Eragrostis tef
ACGAGAGCCGTCGTTACTGTCGCCCGCACGCGCTGGCGCTCGATCGCCAAACTCCCGAGGCCGCTACGCCCAAACAAAACACCTTAATTACCACCAGTGGCCACTTGCCGGTCGGACTCGGCTCGATCGGGAGATCTTTGGAGCCGCGCGGCACCGGTGCGAGGGCGAAACAAGAGGAGAAGCGGTGCGGGGCTCTCGGCACGTACGGCGACGACGAGAGCAGTGACGGTTCGTTTCCTCCTCCACGAAACCAAACAACCACCGAATGGAGTAGTACGTATATAGAGTAGGAGTAGGAGACTAGGAGCACTAGCAGACTGGCAGTCCAGTGAAAAGCGCCCTCAAGTTCCGAGGACGAGCTCACTGGTGGTGGAGAGGACCAGTACTGCTCCAAGGAGGAAGCAGAGAAGTCAGCGAGCCTCGTGAGTCGCGCTTGGTTTAGAAATTAAACTCATGTCTTTCCGATGAATGCCGTTTGGAAAGCCAAGTAAAAAATAGAATCTTTTGACCTTTTTTTTGTGTGTAATCGGTTGTTTTCCTTTGATTTCTTTCCGGACTTCTGGGTGAATTGATTGGGACTAGTATTTTGACTGTCTTGATGTTCCGACTTACAAGGCGCCTGATTATTGTTGCCCGTTAAAGCAGGGTTTGGTTGTGAAATAGAAGCTGCTTGATTTGTTTCTAGCTAGGGAACAGTAATCGCATCAGGATTCTACTGCCTCCTTCTGCTGCTCTTTTTCTGATCCTTCTGTTTTCATGGCGAGGCCGAGGCGGCCGGGCAGGGGATGATCACTGGTGCACACATTTGTTTATTCAAACTTGTTACTCTAATTGATCAAGCAGAGCCCTGCAGTTGTGCAGTTAATTAGCTCCTTGATATCTGTATCCTCCCGCGATCTGTGTGCCTATCTTTGCTTGAGGAAATTTTGTGCCACTTAATTATCTGCCTCGATGTTTCTGTTTGAGTACCTAAACTTTTTCATGAATCTTTTGTCTTTTTTCCCCTTTCAAATCTGTTGTTTCCCTGATCAAATTCCTGTCCACGACTGCCGCAGGGCTGTAATCTGTTCTTCACCCATGCGACGGTGCTGTTGAGAGATTGAAAAGATGGGTACGCTCACAGGTTAGCCATCTTCTGACCTTTCTCATCCATATGGTTACAACATGACCATGACCTTTTGACGCTGAATTTTCTAAGAATAGCAACCCGAGAATTTCTACCAATTCGTTGTTACTGTATTTCAGGTTCATGGACAAGGGGCATGTGTGGGAGGCCAATTTGCTCCAAGAAAGATGTTGCCTCATGCACATTAAAGGAGTTGTTCGACTCTTCCACTTGCCTGAACCATCTGCTGGTGACTGGCATCGCCGCACTGCTCGTCATCGTGCTTGTGATCCGCTTGCTTGTCAGAATTCCAAAGAGTAGAACATCTGCGCAACCGCTTCTCAGGCTCAGCTCACCACTGCATTTGGCTGGTGTAGTGTTCAATGGTTTGTTAGGTCTGATTTACCTTGGCCTTGGATTGTGGATGCTGGGTATTAACTTCAGCCAGGATGCTTCTGTTTACCCACCACATTGGTGGTTGGTGACCTTGTCTCAGGGATTCAGTATGGTCCTTATCAGTCTTGCTTTCAGCATCAGAGCTCGGCTTCTCGGAGTTACATTTATCCGTTTTTTGTCAGTGTTGCTGACCATATATGCAGCACTCATTTTCTTCTCTGCACTGGTTCACATGATGGCAGATAAGGCGATCACCATGAAAATTCCTTTAGATGTTCTGTCCCTACCAGGTGCTCTACTACTCCTTGTTTACGGATTTTGGAAAATCAGGGAAGACGAAGAAATTGAAAGTGCTTTGTATATGCCCCTCACTGATACCGTTGATGAGACCACTGAATCTGAGAGTCATGTAACCCCTTATGCTAAAGCTGGGTTTTTCAGCGTCATGTCGTTTTGGTGGCTGAACCCTTTGATGAAGATTGGCTATGAGAAGCCCCTTGAGGAGAAGGACATGCCGCTTTTAGGTGCCACGGATCGAGCATATAATCAGTACTTGATGTTCATGGAGAAGATGAACAGCAAGAAGCAAGTGCAGCCACATGGCACTCCATCGGTATTCTGGACTATCGTTTCTTGTCACAAAAGTGGGATCTTGATCTCTGGTTTCTTTGCATTGCTCAAGGTGCTCACAGTATCTGCAGGACCAGTGCTTCTCAAGGCGTTCATCAATGTTTCGATTGGGAAAGGATCCTTCAAATATGAACGCTTTGTGTTGGCTGCGACATTATTCGTTTGCAAATGTTGTGAGTCTTTGTCACAGAGGCAGTGGTATTTCCGTACTCGGAAGCTAGGACTCCAGGTGAGATCATTCCTGTCAGCTGCTATCTATAAGAAACAACAGAAGCTGTCCAACTTGGCTAAAATGAAGCATTCTTCTGGCCAAATCATGAATTATGTCACTGTTGACGCCTACCGGATTGGGGAGTTTCCATACTGGTTCCATCAAACTTGGACAACAAGTATCCAACTTTGCATTGCTCTGGTGATTCTGTATAATGCGGTTGGTCTTGCCACGATTGCCTCGCTTGTTGTTATCATAATAACTGTAATTTGCAATACTCCATTGGCCAAACTGCAACATAAATATCAGAGTAAACTAATGGAAGCGCAAGATGCGAGACTAAAGGCCATGTCCGAATCCTTAATTCATATGAATGTCCTGAAACTTTATGCGTGGGAAACTCATTTCAAGAAGGTCATCGAGGGATTGAGGGAGATTGAATACAAATGGCTGGAAGCATTCCAGCTTAGGAAATCATACAATGGTTTCCTGTTCTGGTCAGCACCTGTTTTGGTTTCGGCAGCAACCTTCCTGGCATGCTATCTTCTGAAAACCCCTCTTGATGCCAGCAACGTCTTTACCTTTGTGGCAACTCTGCGCCTTGTCCAAGATCCAATTAGGCAGATACCAGATGTAATTGGAGTCGTGATACAAGCTAAAGTTGCTTTCACAAGGATAACGGAGTTTCTTGATGCGCCTGAGCTGAATGGACAGGTTAGGAAGAAATACCGTGTGGGTACTGAGTATCCAATAGTGATAAAATCCTGCAGTTTTGCATGGGATGAGAGCCCATCAAAACCAAATCTAATGAATATAAATTTGGTTGTCAAAGCTGGAGAGAAGGTTGCAATTTGTGGCGAGGTAGGCTCTGGAAAGTCTACACTTTTGGCTGCAGTTCTTGGAGAGGTCCCGAAGATTGAAGGCACGGTAATGGTTTTGTATTACCTTGATACTTCTAGGGTTGCCGATTCATGACGTACTTTGTTTCCAAAAAAATGGTACTTTCGTTAAGTTTCCATTTTATCAGATTGGAAATTTTGTAATCTTATAAACTTTACTGCATACTCGTATTTGCCGACAATGCTATGCGCTCTTCAGAACCTTATTTGCTAATTTCTTCTTGAAAAAAAATAAATTAACACGTCAACGCCTACATCATGCTAATTTCCACAGACTGTTATATTTATCTTGTTTGATAATAATGCCATCATTAACCATGTTCCTTTCTCCTGGTAACTTAAATTGATTGATCGTATTTAAATATTTCAGATACAAGTTTGTGGGAAAGTAGCGTATGTTTCTCAGAATGCATGGATACAATCTGGAACTGTGCAAGACAATATTCTATTTGGGTCTTCTTTGGACAAGCAAAGATACCAAGAAACACTCGAGAGATGTTCTTTAGTCAAGGACCTTGAAATGTTGCCATATGGAGACCGTACTCAAATTGGGGAGAGAGGTGTAAATCTTAGTGGTGGGCAGAAACAGCGTGTTCAGCTTGCTCGTGCGTTGTACCAAAATGCAGACATTTATCTTCTTGATGACCCATTCAGTGCTGTTGATGCTCATACAGCAACAAGTCTCTTTAATGTAAGTGTAACACAACAATTGTGAACTCTGATGTTGACATTTGATTTTGAGCTGTTTTAAATTTGTACTTGTTTTACAGGAATATGTCACGGGGGCTCTATCAGATAATGGACCCCAACATCTTGCTAATTTCCACAGACTTGATACAATTATTTTGTTTGATCATAATGCCATAGTTAAGCATGTTCCTTTCTCCTGGTAACTTAAATTGATTGATCGTATTTAAATATTTCAGATACAAGTTTGTGGGAAAGTAGCGTATGTTTCTCAGAATGCATGGATACAATCTGGAACTGTGCAAGACAATATTCTATTTGGGTCTTCTTTGGACAAGCAAAGATACCAAGAAACACTCGAGAGATGTTCTTTAGTCAAGGACCTTGAAATGTTGCCATATGGAGACCGTACTCAAATTGGGGAGAGAGGTGTAAATCTTAGTGGTGGGCAGAAACAGCGTGTTCAGCTTGCTCGTGCGTTGTACCAAAATGCAGACATTTATCTTCTTGATGACCCATTCAGTGCTGTTGATGCTCATACAGCAACAAGTCTCTTTAATGTAAGTGTAACACAACAATTGTGAACTCTGATGTTGACATTTGATTTTGAGCTGTTTTAAATTTGTACTTGTTTTACAGGAATATGTCATGGGGGCTCTATCAGATAAGGCTGTTCTCTTGGTGACCCACCAAGTTGATTTCCTACCCGTATTTGATTCCATTCTGGTTTGTTCTCTCACATGATCCTACTATCTCTGTCCCCCTCTCTTTTTGCACCGTTGCATTTTGTATGAAGGATGTTTCCGTACCTAATCTGATTCAGTGGTTCAACCTTATGGCTATAGTTGAAAGATTTTTTTAGATAAAATAGCTATACAAAATAGAAATGTAAAAGCTATCCGCCTCCCATGAGTTATATTTTCTTTACAATATTTCTTTGTTGATATCATCTAAACTAGTGTAATGTTTGGCAGTTAATGTCCGATGGTGAGATTATTCGATCTGCACCTTATCAGGACCTACTGACATACTGTCAAGAATTTCAAAACCTTGTAAATGCCCACAAAGATACCATTGGTGTTTCGGACCTTAACAAAGGTGACCCTCGCATAGCAAAGGAAATATCGATCAAGGATACAAGTGATATTCAAGGAAGCAGATATATAGAGTCTGTGAAGCCATCACCAGCTGATCAACTGATCAAGACAGAGGAACGAGAAATGGGGGATACAGGTCTCAAACCTTATATCCTGTACCTGTGTCAGAACAAAGGCTTCTTATACGCTTCTTTGTGTGTTATGTTCCACATGGTTTTCTTATCTGGCCAAATATCACAGAATTCATGGATGGCTGCCAATGTCCAGAATTCTGATGTTAGTACACTGAAATTGATTTCTGTGTACATCGCTATAGGAGTCGGATCAACGTTCTTCTTGCTATTTAGATCGTTATCAGTTGTTGTTCTCGGGATGCAGGCATCACGATCCCTTTTTTCCCAGTTACTTACCTCGTTATTCCGAGCACCGATGTCCTTTTTTGATTCTACCCCTCTAGGAAGAGTACTCAGTCGGGTAAGAATCCTAGAATGATTTGGAAAGCGAAAAGTATAATAAGCCAACATTTTGTTCTACATTTGGAGGATTGTATCGATGGATTAACTTTTCTACTTTTTCATGCAGGTTTCTGCAGATTTGAGTATTGTCGACCTTGATGTTCCATTCACCTTCGTGCTTAGCATTGGTACCGGCTTAAGTGCATTTAGCAATCTTGGGGTATTAGCTGTTGTTACATGGCAAGTTCTGTTCATTTCAGTGCCAATGATAGTACTGGCAATCAGGTTGCAGGTAATTTTGTATGATTATGTTGGCTATAATCGATTTCATGGTGACTTCATATACAGTACTTTGTCACTATTTTAAGCCAATGGGCCCATTAACTGTAATATCTTATTCTCGGTGATGCAGAGATACTATTTAGCCTCAGCGAAGGAATTGATGAGGATCAATGGCACTACAAAATCTGCTCTAGCTAATCACTTAGGTGAATCGATTTCAGGAGCTATAACAATAAGGGCCTTTGAGGAGGAAGATCGTTTCTTTAAGAAAAATTTGGAGCTTGTTGACAAGAATGCCGGTCCATACTTCTATAATTTCGCAGCAACAGAATGGCTGATTCAACGCCTGGAGACAATGAGTGCTGCAGTTCTTTCTTTTTCTGCCTTTATAATGGCTCTTCTTCCCACTGGAACTTTTAGCCCTGGTGAGCATTTTTGTACAAGTTGTAGCTTTCAAGTATCAATACGGCTGCTGGTTTTTTATGTAAATGTTGGTATTTTGGTGGAAATGCAGTTTTAGTGGCAATATTCCATATCTGGAATTTCTGTTATTTTACCATTTTACCTGATGAAACCCCTTTTGCCATTTTACCCTTTTTCCCCTGTTGTGCTTGTATTTTTTTCTCATTGACATTTCAGCACAACGGCCGAATAATGGCTTAATTGAAATCAAACTATTGGCATAAGATACTACGCATGCTATTAACATTTCAGTATTTCCAGCAGAGAAACTATTTACTACGAATTTGCACTTGTGCAGGCTTTGTAGGAATGGCATTGTCCTACGGTCTATCCCTAAATATGTCCTTTGTTTCCTCTATCCAAAGCCAGTGCCAGCTTGCAAATCAAATCATCTCTGTAGAAAGGGTGAACCAGTACTTGGACATACCTAGTGAAGCAGAAGAGATTATTGAAGAAAATCGTCCATCACCAGACTGGCCCCAAGTTGGTAGGGTAGAGCTTAAAGAGTTGAAGGTAATCAAAATAAAACATTGAGATGTATTCTTTATGCGAAAACCCCCTTTATTAATTCTTCAAATCAGCATTAATAATTCTCATTCAACAGATTAGATACAGAAAAGACTCTCCTCTTGTACTACATGGAATCACTTGCACTTTTGAAGGTGGAGCTAAGATTGGTATAGTTGGCCGGACAGGAAGTGGCAAGACAACATTAATTGGCGCATTGTTTCGTCTAGTTGAGCCAGCTGGAGGGAAAATAATAATAGACTCTATAGACATCACCAAAATAGGGTTACATGACCTGCGTTCACGTTTGGGTATCATCCCACAGGATCCAACACTTTTTCAGGGCACCATAAGATATAATCTCGATCCTCTTGGGCAATTCTCTGACCAAGAAATATGGGAGGTAATGTGCTATACTACTCGTCATGTTTTTTCTCACCATATGCAATGCTATGTAATATTGAAACTATGAGGCTGTGTCCTCCAGTGTTGATCATGAGTGTTCAACTTAGCTATCATGATATATCGGCCAACAATTTCTGAGACTCCAAAAACATTATCAAAATGGGGTAAATAAACTGAATCAGGGACATCTCAGTTGTTGGCCTTTCAATGGCATCTACGCACCTTAAACTTTGAACATATCACTAAAGTGGTTAGTTTCTACTCTGATGCAGGCCCTTGACAAATGTCAGCTTCTTGATGCTGTCCAAGAGAAGGAACATGGACTGGATTCACTTGGTTGGTGACTTTGTTGTATTTGTACTTCACTTCCTGTAATCTTAACTAATCAGGCAACTCGGGAAGACTTGCACTAAATTTATCTGATCTCAGAACTCAGCCTAGGACTAGGAGTGAAAGTACATATACAACTCAAAATTTCTTGAGGAATATATGCCACTCAATTTTTCATCCATTCAATTCATATTATCCTTTCGAGTTTCCTTTAGAAAATAAAAAAGAAATTGGTGAACAGATAAATGCCTGTGCTGATGAATTCCAAATGGTATAACAAACTTCTGTTTCCATTGGTACAATTATATTGGACACCGAAAATAATATGGATTCACTAGTGCCATTAATTACTAGTGGCGGCATTTCTACGGTGTTATATATTTTTTGCTAGCATGATATCTTCAATTGTCTTCGTTGCTATTCTGACTGAGATCATGTTGTATAGTTGTCGAAGATGGGTCGAACTGGAGCATGGGCCAAAGGCAACTCTTCTGTTTGGGGCGCACACTTCTGAGAAGATGTCGTATCTTGGTTCTCGATGAGGCCACAGCTTCTATAGACAATGCAACTGATGCTATCCTTCAGAAAACAATCAGGACAGAATTTAAAGATTGCACTGTTATCACTGTCGCACACCGCATTCCAACAGTTATGGACTGCACCATGGTACTTGCAATGAGTGACGGTATGCTATCTTCTCACCAACTTACTAGAAATGTATTGACGCCCTTATAATTACTGTCTGATGAATCGGCACAACTTGATTTGGGGTATAGTTGAAACCTTATGCATGTTGCTACTAGTGATAAGTGAGCATATATTCTCCGTCTTACTAATATTTTCCGCATCGATTTATTTCAAATCATAAGTTCATATTAACTTAGCTCTTATTTTATCTTATTTGGAAGAAAAAGTTAAGTTTTTTTTTAGTTTCTGTTCAATTAGTGTAGATTTCAAAATATCAGCCTGCCTGAAGATAGTACTTTAGCATGCCATACTCCATAATGAGTTCAACTTACTACCAGGGAAAGTAGTGGAGTATGACAA
Source organism: Eragrostis tef (assembly GCA_000970635.1). Lineage (NCBI taxonomy): Eukaryota > Viridiplantae > Streptophyta > Magnoliopsida > Poales > Poaceae > Eragrostis > Eragrostis tef. The sequence continues at coordinate 159,075 of LAPY01000691.1, forward strand.
CCCTAAGAAGCTCATGGAAACTGAAGGATCTCTCTTCCGCGATCTCGTCAAAGAGTACTGGTCATACACATCGAACGAAATTATTTAAAATAAGTACAAAACATGTACGTTTCTGCGCTACAATCTATTGAAAGGTACAGAAATCTGTGTGCTTGCTCCGGAGGAGTTTGTCTATTTGGAGTCTGAAGAAAAGGTGCCAGGCATTGTTTGGAAATGCTCTTGTTATCTAGTTTCTGCCTAAAAATTGAGAAATGTATGGATGGCATGTTTCTTTGGGTCTCTGCTGTGCCCTTCAAGTCTTAATGAGGATAAAACAGTGAGCATGTTGGTCCTGCAAAATGTGAGCTATAAAAGACCATGGGGGCATTCCAAGCCTGCAGCCATGATTATAATTCTTCAGATATTTTGCGATGAGGATATTCAAATTTGGTGAGGAGAGTACTTCAAACTTAAAATGGTATAATATTATACTGCTAACGAATCAGATTGTATGTATCTATTGTTTGTAATAAAAGCTTATCAGCGCCACCACGTTCCTGGTTTGTGCATTCAATGACTGGAACCAAATAATGCATGATATCCCTTTGGGGTAACTCTTTTCTTATTTAGTTTTGCATCTTGTCAGCAAAACTTTGTTCATTGTAAACATAAATAATGTTCTGTTTCTATTCGGTGGAAATTGTAATAGAGTAACCATAGAATGAGTGAATGAAGATTTGCCATGTACAGAGTGTACATGAATTCAATGAAGCCGGCGGGACAGAGTGGAGAGACTAGTAGTACTGCTGTTTCCGACAACAGGAACCGAGTTTTCTTTCGAAATTTGTGTGCATAATTGCATCTCCTGCAGAATTTGCAGAGAAGGGGGATGTGACTGGATACATGATATCCAATATGCCGTAACTTTGATGAGCATGGGGCACCTATGTTTCCAAGTCATCAAGTAAAAGCTTAGCAGGTTAGTGCGTAGAGAGCTGCAAATTTGAAATTCAGTGAACATCTAGAAAAGAAACAATCTCCCAAAGAAGCCACTGTATTCTGCAGATATGTTTTGATAACCTTGCTGTAGAGAATATGGTAGTATGATTAGTCAAGCTCTGGATCGAGTGGAGCATGGCAATCATTTGACAAGTCACAGTGATGCTTTCCTGAAATTTTATCGACTCCAAAAGCTCGTTTTCAGTTATTGTTCAGGCATGTAATAGGGAGCAAATGGCGCATTTTGACGCGGCCTTTTTATTGCCTGATTCTGTCCTGGCTTCTGACGCTCTCGAAACTCCTGGCCATTCGGCCATGGCCTTTGGTAGAATCACGGATAGAATTCTAGTTTATTCGGAAAAGACGATTGCAATGTACTACAAAACCTCCATTTCAATTGCATTTGGACTTTTCGGATAAGGTACATTGTTCTGTACATGTTTGGTATGCTGTAGAATCTAACGGAGTAACGAGAAAAATTGTACGCTAAAAAATACACCTAAAGCAAAGTAAAAATGGGAGAGCGTTTAGAGATCTGACACGATTAACCTGACGCCGCCCGGTGTCGTGCAACTCAGCTACTAGCCCTTCCGCGCCACGGCAGCGGGCTCCCCTCCTCCAACTCCGGCCGCGTCCTCATCACCTTCCCCGACGGCATCCTGCTCCCGCGCACCGTCATCCTCCCGAGCTCCTCCCCGGCCAAGGCGCGCAGCTCCATCTCCTCCCTCCGCCGCCTCCTGCACCAGCTCACCGCGCCGGCCACGGCGAGCGCCAGGAAGCTGGCGCCCAGCACGCTGCCCGCGCCGACCCCCACCGTCCACGCC
>LAPY01000691.1:161460-172200 GCA_000970635.1 Eragrostis tef
CTGCGCCGGCCGCGGAGCCGACGTCGAAGCGCTCGAAGACGATGGCGACGCGGCGCGCGAACGGGGCCGGGACGACGCGCGGCGGGATGACGAACGACACGGCCCCGGGCCCGCGGGCCCCCGCGGTGGCGTTCACGCCGTCGGCCCAGAGCGCGTTGCTGCGCACGCGCAGCGCCGAGGCCTCGACTCCGCCCGCGACGGCCGGGAGGGGCGCCACGTCGATCAGGGACGCCGGCCTCCACGGCCGAGATGTTTCCGACGCGGCCCTGCGCCGCGCAGGGATGCAAGAACGCGGCCAGGACGACGTGCGCGAGCAGCAGCAGCAGCGACGCGTTCGCCATTGACGCCGCTCCCTTTCTGGATGGCGAGCTCCGTCTACGGCGGGGGGGGGCGGAACGGGCCGGCTTCCCCCTGGAACGGAGGAGGAGGAGGTTGCGGCCGAAACTTGGAAGGATGGAAGCAGAGGAAGAGGTGGTCAAGCTGAAGCCAAGGAGGGAAACGAGTTTGCTATATTTAGGAGGCACGAGCAGTTGCAAAAAATCGTCGTTGCAGAATGATAGGGATTCAGCTTTGTGCCGCGATGAAGAGGGATTCAAACTTCCCAATCACCATGTCAGGCACATCCGCGTGTCAGGAATTTCATGTCAATTTTCATGGCCAGGAATTTCATAGCGAACTTCTTCACTAGAAATGCAATGTCTGGCACATCTGGATTCACGCTCATTGCGCACTAAAAGGACAACAGCAAAGAGTTGTTGGTGCCTCACCGGGAACAGGAGTCAAAAGTAACTTTTCCCGCCGGGCTCCGGCAGCTGCCGAGGACAACTGGCCAAACCAACCGGCAATTCCGGCTAACAAACTCGTTCTTTTCAGCGAGCTTATCTGATCGATGGCAAGTTGGACTAACGCATTCCACTCTTTTCCGTTGAGGAGCAGTTGAAGGCTACAAACTTTGCAAGTCAAAATACTGGAGCGCAGTTGAGGTGCAGCGGAATGATTGGGAGGAGGCAGCTTTGCAGGTCGTAGGACGGCAGGCAATGAGAGAGAGGCAGGTGACTTTCAGCGAGAGATCATGGCCATTGTCACTACATTTGCAGGGGCCTTTCAGTGGATGAGGTGATGCTGTTGGCTGATGATTGATGAATGCTCATGCCTGAAAACCTGATGGTTTTCCCGGGTGGATACAGGTTGGCCGAGCGCGTTCTCTGCAGATTACTGTGGCTACTTTGGCCACAGCATACGAGTCCAACTGTACAAGAACAAACAGGCATTCATATGCATTTGCACTCTCTTTATATCAAAAGGAGGAAAAAGAGAGCAAACACGCACACGTCCGTGGCTCACAACAATGCGTTTAATCTGGAGGACAAACACTTGTTACACTTCTGATCTGGCAATCTGAAGTGTAAAGATCAGGATGAGTGAAGTTGAAAATAGAGAATTGCCAAGGTTAGAGAAATGAAAGAAAAGGCATGGTCAGCTTCTGAATTGTCCGGAGCATTTGTCAAAGCTATGCTTATATCAGATTTTCAGTTACAAGACGCCCAGTGGCGATACAGTGCCCTAAATGAACAGTTATATAGCACTTCTGTCACATTGTCATACACCGGAGACACTTTGAAGGACCTTGGAGCTTTGATCTTAACTACAGTCCATAAACTGAGGTGCACAAGTTTGAGAAAATGTTCAGAACTAGGCAGAGAATAGTGTCACTCATATAATTATGATAACAAAAGGGATCTCTGACACTTTTTTCACATATAGCAGGTCCAATTAGGCAGAGAATACTATATTTTGCCCGGAAGAAATGAACCCATGCACAAGTCATCTCCAAGCGATTAAAGAAGCATTTCATTATTTAAATTGTAGCACGAGTTCTTCAAGCTGGCTCATAAAGACCTAACATGTGTCCATCGATGCATCGCAAGGCTGCAACCTGGAAACAAAGGGAACAGGAATTCCAGGAAATATAATGCCATAAAATAATGTAACGAATTACTCAAGAATACAATTTGTAATGGACGTAGTATGAAAATTATGGGCATATAGACATAATACCTTTCCATGGATCTCATATTTGATTGGCCCATCCAACTCAGCTCCCAGTGCTATTAATTTTGAAACTGTACTGTTTATATCAGGTACTGTGAAGGACAGCATTGAAGAATAGGCTCTCTGTGAAGCAAGATTACTGCAAATATGTATGAAACTTTAGACAACATTTATGATTTCATCCACTGGCCCATTGCAAAAACAAGATATGGTGCCTCAACAAAAAGCAATTTTATAAACTGAAAAATTCTTTTTCAACATATAATCCATATGAACATCCTCTTTATCTATCTTATATTCATAGGATTGATGACATTCAAAGCAAATGTAAAAAACTGACACTTGATAAAGCTAAAAATGAAAAAAAAATTCAACAGTTTACCAATCTTTTCATGAGCTTCCCTGAGTTTCAGAACTGCTATTGATGTTATAAGCTCGCGAAAAGCATTATGTAAACATAAAAGTATATTACTCACCCAATATTTGTAGGGACATCAGCTATCATTCAATGATGATAATAAGTTAATAGCAAATCCTAACGCTTAATTTAGTAAATATTTTCTCCAAAAAAGAAGAGAATAAACGAGTAACTGCAGCTCTAGCATTCCTTCCACATGTTTTGGAACAGTTCTATGGCCGTGATGCATGTTTGACATGTATTAAACTTGGAAACACATCAATGGCAAGTCCAACCAAGCAGATCAACAGAAGAACCTTTTTTTTACTGAAAAGTCTGAACTTGTGAAGCCCGCTAGACAACTAGTAACCTATAAAGTGCAGATCATTGACCACTAACGAAGGAGCCATTGACATTTGGCCTCAAGTGCTGAACACTAAAACAAGAACAGGTTTTCTCCTTTTGAATAGGGGACAAGCGTGCAGACAACAAATATTTAGCCCTCAATCCATCCAACCTGCCCAACTACTCATCTAAGTTGCTAGGCACCAACGGCAAATAAAGAAATATGAGATGAATGTTTAGTCTTTTAACACCCTAAACCTACACAGAACCCTTGGCGTACAAACCTTTCTTCCATGGCACTATTGAAGGTAAAGGTCTTCAAGAGTTTATCTCTGCAACTACAGGTTGTGGACTGGAGATGGCAGACACTCTGACTGGTGGTTGCATCTTCGCTGAGGCCAAAACAAGACACAAAGGAAGGGTCTCGATACATATTTCATGCTAATTGCCTGGCTGACATGGAAGGAAGGAAATGCACGTGTTTTTAACAAGGTCAGCCTCCTGGTGCGGTGAGGGGTTAGCAAGATCAAAGACGAGGTTGCACCGTACCATGCACCTCGGCATGTTGCACGAGCAGAGCGAAATCGCTCCCTAGTGCCTTCATATTGTCATAGTAATTAGTAAGTTGTAATAGATTGATAGTTTCCCACTATAATCACAACCATGTAAAGCTTAAACCGTGCACGACTGGTACAGTTAATTACTTGAACTTTCATCTTCTCAATAGTGACTAATTGCAAGAAACTAAATTTTCACGACTGGATCAGATGAATGCTGAATGCACTCTTCTTGAATCCAGAGGCCCAAGCATCTTTACATGTTCAACAGAGTTAGCATCTCACAAAATTGAAGTACCCCACAGTCCAAACACGCATTTCATCAAACACAAGGACCTCGTCGCACATAAAACAATTGAACCGCCGGATCAGACCTTCCACCACATTCCCTCAAATGCATACAAATCATCAAACCTCCCAACTCACGAAACAGTTGAACTCAAGTGAGAGCAGTCGTACCTATCGTTGGTGTGCATGAGCGCGAGCTTGAGCGGTCCCGACTGGAGTTCGGCCCATCGGAGCGAGCAGACGTTGACGCTGAAGTCCAAACCCTCTGCGTAGAACTTCGCCGCCCGCGGCACGTCCCGGTGAAGCTGCAGCACCCACCGGAGCGTCGCCGTCGCCGCCCCAGCCGCCATCCCTTACCGGCGACCCCCTCTCTTCCTTCGACACCAGCGCACAACGCTCTCAAATCCAACGGTCCAGAGGAGGAGAGGCTATGCCTTGTACTCAAATCCAACGGTCCAGAGAAGGAGTAGCGTCCAACGGCTCCAAAATCTAGTTATTGGGCTGAGATGGGCCTAAACCAAACAGGCCTGTATGACTAGTCAGCCCACAGGCCACACCTGACGCCTTCTTCCTCCGTCCGCGCACAGAACGAAACCCTTGGCCCCTTCCTCTCCTCGCCGACATCGAGAGACAACATCTCACACGGAGGCGCCGCCGCGTGCAAGTGACGAGCGCGTGGTGCCCTCGGCTGTTAGATTGGATTCGGCTCGAGAGTCGATATGGGGAAGAACAAGAGCAAGGGCGCCAAGTTCGCCGCCGTCAAGAAGATTATCAGCAAGAAGACCATAAAGAAGTAAGGCTCCGTCTTGTCTCTCTCCTCCCCATCCGCTTCTCAACAGCTCGCTTCTAGCTACATGAGAAGTCTGATTTCTGCTTGACGTAGGTACAAGGAGGATGTGCTGAACCCAATGAAGAAGGACGCGGAGAAGGAGAAGCTTGGCCGGAATGTGTGAGTGCCTGTTTAAACTCGAATGTTAGGTTCAGTTTACTTTCCTGTGCTTGTTTGGATCGGTTATGCCGTCTGCTTATGTGCTTTGCAGGCCGCAGGTTTCCTCGGCGCTATTCTTCAGCTACAACACTGCGCTTGGGCCGCCATACCGGGTGATTGTGGACACCAACTTCATCAATTTCTCCATCCAGAACAAGGTTTGCCATTGAATTAGCTGGTCTTCTGTTATTTCACTGATTGATTCTTAGGGATTGAACATAATTCCAGTCGCACACTGTGTACTCAGTTGATATTTAGCACGGCTGTCAACTGCCTGATTTAGTCTTGTAACAATTTGAACATTTTTGCTTATGTTACACCCTCCAATACGGATTAAAACTGAACTGTATGCCTTGTCACTTGAAAGGTAGTACAGAGTCTCACTTGGCTGTAACATGTAGAATTCTCTACATCCTTATAACCTTGTATCTGTATAGAAGGGATCAGCAATAACATGTAGCTGCATGTTCTTACAAGATAGTGAACCTTACTTCTACCGAAACCAAATGACAAGTGTGACTGTTAATTTAGGATGTGGATAGTTATCCTTTTTGGCAAAGCAAACCAGAACTCACGTTTCATAGATTAGGAACCATATTATTACTGTCACTTGTGGCAAACAACACATCTTCCCACGGTCCCACCCAATATGGATGCTTTGCCAAGAATATCCCTTTTAAATCAGAATGGAATTCATTAAGTAGCTTTGGTCTTTAAGTATGTTCATTAGCAGTTTAGCTCACATAATAATAAGGGTAATCTTCAGCAGTCATCTTTGTGACTGAAACTGAATCCTTCTTTTCTCTTATGCAGCTGGATTTGGAGAAAGGAATGATGGACTGCCTTTATGCAAAATGTAAGCATATAATTCTGTTATCATGTTTTCCCATCATGATTCTAATGACTTCAGCTTTCCCTTCAAAATATTGCTGACTGCATTCCTTCACTAATCAATTCTAATGTCTTGTTATTATTAGGCACCCCATGTATCACTGACTGTGTTATGGCTGAGCTTGAAAAGCTGGGACAAAAATATCGTGTGGCCTTGAGGTTTGCTCCTATTCAAAGCTACTGCCATATGTTTTTGTATAATGCATTCTTTCGGGGGGCTTTATATGTTTCATTTCCTTCAAATAGGACATACAGGAGTTTGTTCAGGATTTTCATCTCTATCCCTACTCAAATAGGACATAGGAGTTTCTTGATTGCACACACTTATGGTTATATGGGGTAATTTAGTATAATTTTCATTGCTTCGTATAACCTAATTTACGCCTCTTACAGAATTGCCAAGGACCCTAGGTTCCAAAGATTAGCATGCACACATAAGGGGACTTATGCTGATGACTGTATTGTGGAGAGGGTTACTCAGGTAAAGCTGCCTTCTTGAATCACATTTTTGTCTGGTCGTAGGAGTATACATGAGTATGTCTGGTCATAGGAGTATACATAATTTATTAATGTTAATAGGAGATTAGGATGATAACTTCTGTTTGGGAACTTACGATTCTTTTAAGCGAAGTAATGTTGTATCTTGTATGCAGTGTATCTTCCTAGTTCCTGTATGAATGTTTCTAGATATACGAAGAAGTTAATGAATTTAGGCCCTTTAAAAGTTGCAAATCTACAGCTCAAGTTAAATGTATTAGCTTATTACATTTTTAACGATTGTGAAGATTATACCATATCTGTTTCAAAATTGAACAAAGATGGCACGTTTTTGCTTTGTCCCCCTTAGAAATTTTTTATGTGCTCTGAATATTATGTCCATATGTGGTATCCAATTATTTTCCATGTCTCCAGTTGAATCTTGCATGTGAGTGGTACTGAATATCAGTTGACACCTACAAATATGTCGGTACTCTTATTTTACTGTTCTTCTGGGTACTGTTTTTAGTTCACGATAACTTGTTGGAATGTGTTGGCCCTCCTTTTTGTGGCTCATGTGTTTCCGTTGCATTGGATTAGATTGTTCTTCTTCACATGGCTAGTTGATGGTCATTTTTGTGTGGTGCCTTGTGTGTTGAGCATTGGATTTGTCAGTTCTAAACCATACATTTTATGTGACAGCACAAATGCTACATTGTTGCCACGTGTGATAGAGATTTGAAAAGAAGGATAAGGAAGGTATGTTTACTAACTCATCGATTGGTCTTGAATTCTTAATATGTCAGAAGCTTGGCAGGCATTCTTCTGTAATGTGTATTTCTTTTGCAGGTTCCGGGTGTTCCAATCATGTATATCACTCGACACCAATACTCGATAGAAAGACTCCCTGAAGCCACTATGGGTGGAGGTATGCAATATGTTGTGGCAAATTAAGATAATTCGTGCTATTTATGTTTCTCCTACTATGCCCCATAAGTACTTAATTTTGCATATAAGTACTTAATTTTGCATATTCTGAGTATGTATGGGTTCTATTGCAGCACCAAGAATGTGATCAGCGCAGTTATGAGAAGTTGGTGAGTGTTTCACTGTTGCGGTTGTGCTTATGGACGCTGCCGTGATTGTCGATGCCGCCACAGCTAACTGTCAAAGCTGCTGCTTGCACCGAGGAAGGATAAGAATACTGCTGTGCTGTGCTAACTACTTAGAAAATTTTGTCTCATCGTGTTACAGTTATCATCGAAATGTAATACCTTCTGCTTTCACTTTTGCCGGAATGTAGCCAATGTTTAAAGCAAATTTTTCAGAGGGCTGGTTATCCTCTCGTTTGCTCTCTACCATGCTTCCCAGCCGTCAGCGGCTATCCTGTTCTCCTAGTCCTGTCGATGCCGGTGTCTGAAAATCCTGATCGGGGTATCTTGTTTTCTTCTTTTGGTAACTGATCCTTGTTTCTTTTCGACATGGTATGAGCGTGTCATGGTATGATTAACCTGTCTTCACAATCAATTGGGATTTAGTAACCTGAGTAATCGGAGTTGTTGGTGACAGTCGTAATCGGTCACACAGAGCATGATCGGGTTTCTGTTTTAACATGGTTGGACGATTATCCATTGTCGATGGTGATCGCATGGCTGATTGCAGTAAGTATACAACGGAAGTAACATTGCGGTAAAGGACACCGAGCTCGTACCAGTCTCCAAGCTCGTTTGTGCTTCCACATCGCAGCCGACTAGAACTCCTTTGTGCTTTCCTTATACCTCACCCGACTCCTCGCAACATGATACCTAATTCTCACCTCGCTTGCCGATCGCGTCGCCAAAGTCTCCAACCCAACACCAAACCATATGGCAGCAGCAGCAGCAGAGTCCAAGCGCCCTACAGCGCGGACATCGACGTGCACCCTGCGGACGGCGCGGGGCACGCACGCGTTCAAGATCGCCGGCTACAGCCTCCACCAGGACCTCGCCGCCGGCAAGTGCATCCGGTCCGCCGCCTTCGCCGTGGGCGGCTACACCTGGTGCATCTGCTACTACCCCAACGGCTGCGGCAGCGGGTTCAGCTTCAGCGAGTTGACAGACCGCGTCCAGGCCTGTCTCGAGCTCACGACCAAGGGAGCCGAGGTGAGAGCTCTCTTCCGCTTCAGGATGGTCGACCACGCCACAGGCCAGTCCAATCCCATGAACCCTGACGCGCATGGCTGATTGCAGTAAGTATACAACGGAAGTAACATTGCGGTAAAGGACACCGAGCTCGTACCAGTCTCCAAGCTCGTTTGTGCTTCCACATCGCAGCCGACTAGAACTCCTTTGTGCTTTCCTTATACCTCACCCGACTCCTCGCAACATGATACCTAATTCTCACCTCGCTTGCCGATCGCGTCGCCAAAGTCTCCAACCCAACACCAAACCATATGGCAGCAGCAGCAGCAGAGTCCAAGCGCCCTACAGCGCGGACATCGACGTGCACCCTGCGGACGGCGCGGGGCACGCACGCGTTCAAGATCGCCGGCTACAGCCTCCACCAGGACCTCGCCGCCGGCAAGTGCATCCGGTCCGCCGCCTTCGCCGTGGGCGGCTACACCTGGTGCATCTGCTACTACCCCAACGGCTGCGGCAGCGGGTTCAGCTTCAGCGAGTTGACAGACCGCGTCCAGGCCTGTCTCGAGCTCACGACCAAGGGAGCCGAGGTGAGAGCTCTCTTCCGCTTCAGGATGGTCGACCACGCCACAGGCCAGTCGGACCCCATGCACCCCGTCGCGACCCCCGTGGTGACCTTCAAAAACTCCAGCCACCGAAACGATGAGAAGGGCACGTACAGTTCGATGACCAAGAAGGAGGTGGAGGCGTCGTCCTACCTGTGGGACGATACACTCATCATCGAGTGCGACGTCACTGTCATTGTCAAGGAGCCACGGGTGGAGCTGGAGGAATCATCATCGTCGACGTCCAGGGTGCAGGTGCCGCCCTCGGACCTGTCAGACAATCTCCGGAAACTGATGGAGGAGAAGAGAGGGTCGGATGTTACTTTCCTGATCAAAGGCGAGGTGATTTCTGCTCACAAGATCATCCTCGCAACGCGGTCACCGGTCTTCGGCGCGGAGTTCTACGGGCCCAAGCTGGCGGCGAACGAGGAGTCATACATCGACGTCGACGACATGGATCCTGACGTTTTCAGAGCACTGCTTCACTTCATATACACCGACTCGATGCCTGCCATCAACATCAAAGAAGGCTCGTCGCAGATGGTTAAGCACTTGCTTGCGGCTGCTGATAGGTACGGCGTGGCGAGACTGAAGCTCATCTGCGAGGACATTCTTTGCAGGAGGATTGAAGCAGGTAACGTGGCTACCCTGCTGGCTCTGGCTGAGCAGCACGATTGCAGCAGCCTCAGAGATGCTTGTGTTGAGTTTGTTGCGTCCACGAACAAGTTGGATGTTGTGATGTCGAGCCAAGGATACAAGCACCTGAGGAAAGGGAGTCCGAATATGGTACTAGACATGCTGAACAAAGTCAAGTGGATGCATAGCCACAAGAAGATGGAGTAGTAGGCTGAAGATCTTTTTGAGCCTTTTGAGAATAATATAGATAGAAGATGTCATTTTAAATTAGGACCCAATTATTATTAATCTGTGTTTTTGGTACAAAAGGTGCCTATTATTCCACATTAATTAGCACAACAATGTCAATAACTCTGTCACTTTGTTTCAGCTCTGCTGGCTGTTTGCCAAATCCAAGAGATGCTATAATGCTATTCTAATGCTGATCATGCATCCAGAGCTAGCACTGGTTTGCTGTCAATGATGTCTGCACGGGCTTTGTCAACTGTTGGAGATGTTTAAGGATTTAAGGTACAAGAAACGTGTCAGCATGCGAATCCAACCGTCCAATGGGCAAGTTGATGCGTAGGGTACTCAAGAGCCAATGGGATGGAAAATAAGGTGAAAGTATTTTGCAAGCGTTCAGATGAGCTCAAAGTTGTTGGAGTTGTGCTTGATTCACCAGCTGATATCCTGGTAAGCTTTTCTTGTTGCAAAGCTGTCACTCTTGATCTACCTCTGATAGTAAAAACACAATTACTCTATGATTCTGCTTCAAACGTACAGTTAAATGCTAAAAAAATGAATTATCAGACCCTCGATCAGTAATCTAAATCTACATTATAAATGAAAAAAATCATTCCATTATAAATGACAAAACTGTACATAACTGATTTCTTAGTTGTTCATGCAGTTTGAGATACCAGGTGACCTTTCTCCTCCCAGTTTTATGCAGGTACGTGAAATTCTTGATTCCGAGCTGTTCGTATCGAGCTACCACTTATGAGCCTTTTCAATAACATGAAGTTATTACTAGTAATAAGTTACAAAATCAACATGAATCTATTGGTGTTTGAGAGCACATTTGTGGAAGATGCATGCTCTGCACAACTATGCTTTCAATTTTCAGCTCTCTTACAAATTCAGCTACATAAGTAGGGGAACTCCTCTGGTGACTACTATGAGATATTATGTGGTGCAAGTGTGATGGAGATTCAACCGAAATGGATGAGCAATGCCTCTAGAAGCAGTGACGAAGGTTGAGGTGAAGTGGCGGGGGGCAACCATCAAAACACAGCAGATTATAAATAGAATTTGCTAGTATAAGCAGATAATAAGACAAATCCTAATGAGAAATATGCAACAGACCGGGGGGGGGGGGGGGGGGGCCCCCTTTGGCCTACATAAA
>LAPY01000692.1:4324-16030 GCA_000970635.1 Eragrostis tef
ATTATCGCCTTTACCCGGCTACCGCCCACTATTTTTGCTCGGGCTCCGCACGGCGGCGCGTCTTCCCATAACGGAACGGCAGATGAGATGATCACCGGCTACGCTCTCGCCGGCCGACATGTGGTCCGTCGGACCACAGTACTTAACGCAAACTCGTGAAGCCAGCGGTCAGTTCGGAGCGGCTTGCCTGCCTGCGCCGATCGATGGTCCAGGCCAGCGCGCGTAGTAGTACGTATTCATGGGAGTCACGATATCTGCGAGCAGACAGCGAGCGACCAGAGGGACGATGTGTGTTCTGTTCTGTTCTCATGACACGGCCAATCCTTCCCTCTGCGGGGGCCCGGCGGTCGTGGAGCAGGTGACGACCACGGTCCACACTCCACAGCGCTGAGGTCGTCCCGGCCACACATACTTTGCTCATGAGTCGCTGCTGCCGCGGCGGAAAAATGATGGTCCACGCCACGGTGAGGGCGACGACAGCGGTCGAGATCCGAGCTCTTGGAATGGCCGCTTGACCGTCCGAGGAACGCCTTTTTTGCCGGAACGTTATTTTTACGGCAGGCAGGCAGGCACGCGGAGGCTAGTAGTAGTGTAGTACTGATGCTTGTAGTATTAGGTATTGATCGACCGATGGCGAATTGGCGATGTTTGCTTGTGTGTACGCAGAGAGCAGAAGTCTGAAACAGTGGCGCAAATGTGCTTAAGTGAGTGCTGCAGGTGCAGGTCTTTGTGATACTGGACAGTTCAAGCTATTTCCACCAGTTCGGCGAGAGTGCACCTGAAAAAAAAAAAAGAATGTAATACTACCGATGTAAACTATACCACTGAAAAAGAAATTAATGAAGTATCACTTGAAAATGAATTTGGTGCTACTGAAACGGACCTTTCTAGCGCACAATACTACTGGTCTGGATACTAGTAGTACACATAAGTATTGATGCTTTCCACCACTAATGCTTACTACTATTTAGAAGTACTGATATTTAGGGGTGAAAACGGTCAGAAACGATCGAAAAATATCATTATCATTTCCTAACCGTATTATTTTGTCGGAAACGAAATCGAAATCGGTAACCTCGAAAATGAAAACGATATCGAAAATGTCGGGACATCGAGAACGGATCGATCGGAACGAAAATATGTCGATATCGGTCGGGAACCGATAATGGTGATCGAAAATATCGAGCTCCAATATAAATGATAAGCTAATACGTGAATATAGTTCTGAATAATAAGAATAAAAATGACAACCAAGTGCACAACCGACATGACTAGTTGACATAAGTCCAATATGACACAACCAAATTGACTGACATATTCTGTTGTTGACATAATAACCAAAATGATATCATGTAATAAGAAGAACTATCACTCCAAGAGATGGTGCTTCCTTTGACCACCGGTCTATGTCCCTACAACCCCTACTCGTTTGGACTCCATTTGGTAGCAGACTAGCAGCTGGAGGCAGTCCGGCAATGTTTGGATAGTAATAAGTGCCATGCCAAAATAACGATTCCTCACTTTCATGCTTTAGTCTATTATTTCTACAGGAGGGAGTTGTGTTTACGTCTTGGACTGGTTGGGTAAGGAAAGATAAGGATTGCAATCTCCTGAAGTTTAGCCTGTAGTAATAAATACGGAATTTTTGACAGAAATTTTTGAGGTAATACGGTATACCGGTCATTCGATCGAAAATTCCCTCTATCATTTCTACTTTCGTTTCCGTTTAGTTTTTCCCGTTTTTACTTTCGTTTCTGAATTTCCCATAATCGTTTTCCCATTTCTTGTTTTTTCGGAAACGAACGTCTCGTATAACTTCGTATAATAGGAAAGATAAGGATTGCAATCTCCTGAAGTTTAGCCTGTAGTAATAAATACGGTATTTTCGACGGAAATTTTTGAGATAATACGGTATACCGGCCATTCGATCGAAAATTCCCTCTATCGTTTTCACTTTCGTTTCCGTTTAGTTTTTCCCATTTTTACTTTCGTTTCCGAATTTCCCATAATCGTATTCCCATTTCTTGTTTTTTCGGAAACGAACGTCGGTAAATCAGGAATTAACAGTACATTAACAGTACATTAACAGTTTTCATCACCGTTTTCATCCCTACTGATATTAAGACAAAAGAAGCTACAACTACAGAAAAGTAAATTAACAGTACATTGTTTTGTAAGGAAAATACTTCTGTGAGCTCATAGGCACGGGCCAAGGGTGATGTAGGTGGTGTTATAATCGTGATGAAATAGCTTCACTTGACATCACATGATTTAACTTAAAATTCTTACTCGACACCATGGGTAAACATTGTATTGATAGACACGTCGACAACTGATTTGAAAGAATCACCAATCGAATTATTGACCCCAGCTAAAAGTCAAGCTAGGAGGGCATGCACCCTATGCTCATAAAAACCACTCTCTTTGTATTAAGAAGATCGAAACTCATCATTTGTCATTTTTGCTTGGATTGGATATTGCGGTAACAGATTGAGATGATTTTAGGCTGTCAGGGTAGAAATGATTTTATCGCTCAAATTGAAGCAAGTGTTTCAGCTGATTAAGCAGGAGATGAAGCTGAGAGAAGTTGTTGTTGCACAGAGCACCAACGATGAAGGCGAGGGCTAGAAAAAAGAATGTTATTTTGAGGCTGTTTAGCAGTTTTAGTATGTTGTTATTGTCGTGCTTCATGGATCCTGTAATTTAAGCTGTAAACTACGATTGTTTTTTTTCTTATCCTTCTTAAAATGAAAGAGCAGTGCTCCTGCTCATTGTTCGAGAAAAAAAGAGTAAAAATGCTTGGCGACAAATGGAGGTAGGGATTAGCACATATATCATCAGACGGATCGACAATGGTAACCAAATCTCGAATGAAATGTGGAGTATACTTACTATTGAAAATGGGAACTATTATGCACTGTGTATGCTTTCAATATAACTTTCAAAATTACAAACGGTCCGTCAAGCTTTCAACATTGCATCGGAGAAATCCCGAAAACTCAAATTCAATCTTCTCCTTCGGCGCTGGACAGAGCCGCTTTTATAGGATGTGATTGCCATGTTAAACGTCATTCACCGGAATGTTGCTCATGTACTTCACTCGAATTCTGAAATTATGTACGTGTACTACCTCCAGATCAAAATATTAGCATTCGAGGCGTTCAAACGTTTTGCCAGATTATAAGCATTCCTAGCTCTAGTGGGCCCCATCGCATTAGATGCCAGACCCACCCAGCCCGCAAGGAGAAGCAACCTTATCCCTTCGTCCCTTCGTCCCCAGCCGCAAGCCCGCAACTGCTACATGCGCACCGTCTCTCCCATCGCCGGCAGTCCGGCACCTCCTTCCTCTGCCTCGTCGCGGCTCCCTCTCGTCCCCCCGCGCGCTCGCCGTCCTCGCCCATCACCTCACCCCGGCTGCAGGCGGTAGGAGCTGGACTGTCTCGCCCGCGTCGCTGCGACGGCGTGCCCCCGACGGCCTCGCCCTCGCTGCGGCGACCGCGCGCCCAGGCTTCCTCGCGCTCGCTGCGGCGACCGCGTGCCCCGGCTGCTTGCCCAAGCCGCCTCTCCCTCACCGCAGATCCGGGGCTTGCCAAAGCTTGGTGAACGCGATGCAGACTGCAGGCCCGGCGAACTTGCGAGCTCCCTGGTGCCCTGCGTCCGCGAGATGGCGACGCGGTGGCCGCGCCCTTCCTTCGCACAACGTCCCCTCCCTCCTTCGGTGGTCGCGTCAGCGGCCTTCCCATCTCCGCCGGGCTGGTGCTTGGCCTGAATGCTTTCAATGATATGTACGACGGACTAATCTATTCACGTGTGCAGAAGAATGATTAGGGGCAGTAGAGTCTTTTCCCTTGCTCTTTATTTTTCAGTTTGAATTTTAGAGGGTGTTCGTTTCTCCTGACTAAAATGGCTAAAATTTTAGCCAGAAAGAAATATTACTATTTAGAAGTATTAAATAAAGTCTAATTACAAAACTTTTTACAAATAGAAGCTAATTTTCGAGACGAATCTAACGAGCTTAATTAAGCTATGTTTCGCAACAGTGATGCTACAGTAACTATTTTCTAATTATGACTTAATTACGTAATTATCCTCATTAGATTCGTCTCGCAAATTAGCACAGGATTCTACCCTTAATTTTATAATTAAACTTTAATTAGTACTATTAAATAGCAATATTTTAATGACTAAAATCTTGAAAAAAAAACAACATGCCCTTACTTTATGAATCGGAGGGAGTGCTCTACATGCACCAATCCCAAGTATAGGCAGAACGTACAATTAGCATGCATGTACTACTCCCAGTATGCATGTTCTTTCGCATCGTTTGTCGCAAAGATGTCTTGTTTCTGGTCATGCATTACCTACGGGCGCTCTCATCTCTGTCACTGCATGATCAAAAGTCAGAGGAGAAGATTACAATGCGGTAAAAACAAACCGAGTGACAGGCTCCACAGCACCGTGTTGGCTTTTCCTATTTGACTGATGTGCCCGCTGCTCCGAGCACCAAATCCGAGGCACACATGACCCGAGGCTAACGCATCGTCGGTCCGAACGGAATCGTCGGCACGCTGTTAGATTTTCAATGGAACATGGAGGTGCGGTCGAGAGACTGGTTGGCGGAGTGCTAACATCCAAGATTAGAAAAGCGGAGATTGAATTTTTACGTTTGGTGTTTCCGTTTGGAGTCTTAAGCTCCCGCGCTCATGCGAGTGCGCGCATCACCATGTCAATACTGCAGTACACAGGCTACCTAAACATTAGCCACTGCGACAATATGAAATCAGGTCGATCGACAGGACAAGAACGTGATCTGGTGAGCACGGTGCAGGTGCACACGTACTAGATCCCAGCAAGCGTCTCGAATCTATAATCTGTGGCAACGCATTTGGTTTACTACTCAAGTTGAAGAACTTAACACGTACTAATAACAAGCTGTGTATTTCTACTCTCTCCGTTCTTTTTTATATGACAACGTTGATTTTTTTCGTTACTTTATTATTCGTCTTATCTATAAATATTTGTGTAAATAGCTAAGTGTATAAGTTATCTTTAATGCGCTTTTGATCATGAATCCAATGATATTCATTTCACATTCAAAAATAATTATTTAAGGCTATATTGTAGGTCAAAGTTCAAGAAAAAATCAACGGTGTCATATAAAAAAGAATGGAGGGAGTACTTCATTGGTTGATCAAATCGTGTATCCGATCAGATCAGAGGACATGTGTTGAGAAGGGGAGTGGATCAGAGGACATTACAAGTACTATGTTCTAGAACTCTTAATAAATTAGCTAGACGAAGACTAGGTACCAGAGTATTTTGTAGGCGGAGCACACATATGGTGGCATCCTCACTCGTGATCATCTGACAGTTGATCGATCCGGTCATCCGTCTAAACCGGGTCGTTTCGTCCTCTTCCATGCTGCATTTTGAATCGCCCCGCGCGGGACGAGATCCTTCGCGTTGTTTACAGCCAATGCCGAGAAGCACTATCATGTGCCATTAGGTCTAACCATGATTAATTCTGAGCTCGACTGCTACGTACAGGAGCTCTCAACAAGGAGTACCAAGTAGTCAAGTACAGTAGTAGTTTCGAAAGAAAAGAAAAACCCAAATATAGACAGTATGCGCATCTGACTGACTGTGTTATTTTGTATTCCATGATCGATTAATTAACGTGAACACCGTAGCCACTAGCCAGAGATCGACTCGTTGCACGACTCTCTGAACTAGCTAACACGTGGTTGAAGCAGATGATCCGTTTCCATCGCGCGCGCGCGCTCGGCAGTTCAAAGTACGGCATCATATCGATCCACTGCGCGCAGCAGTAGACACGGGGAATATATGCATACGGATCGAGCACGCACGCCGGCGCCTCGTGCCCGCGGTCGATGCACTTGTTTGATGTTTGTATATGCTGCTGCTCCCGGTGCCGTGGCTTGCCAAGCTACTCGCTTTGCTCCCGCTTTCGGTCGAGGAATCCGTGCGCTGCGCAGATGCACGCACGCCGATCAGTAGTAGTACATGGATGCATGTGCGAATTGAAGGAGGTGCTGGCGGATCGATAGGCCGTCGGTAAGCGTCCAGAACATCCGCCAGCGAGCAGGACCGCGCGTCGGCCTCAATCCGCGCCGAGCCGTCGCCTCCCCATGCATGCACGGCCGGTCGCCGACGAATTACGGAACTAGCTAGGACCCCTTGCAAAGTGTATTCCTCGCGTGATCATCTCCGCGTGAACGACTGTCGACTGGCTAGGTGATAGCAGAGTAGTTAGTGTCTAGTGCCCTTGGAGAGTGAACTCTATTCGCCTTCCGTTCCTTGGTTTGTGGCATGATTAGTCGTTCGCTTGCCTCCTTGGAGAGGTAGCGGCGCGCGGGCTCTCGCGCGGCTCGCATTAGGGATGGCCGGATGGGAAACCCAAGAGAAGCTGATTGTTAGTTTTATATGCGAGCTGTGTATACATGCGCCTCGATGTTCTGCGTAAAGAATGGTTGTCTCAGGGAAGACACAGCTGGGCAGCGGTGCTCGCAAGTCTCAAGGAAATGAAAGGTGTGGCACAGAAGGACAACAGGCTTGTATTGTCACGGGGCCACGGCACGAAAAAGGGTGGTAAAAGGAAATGCACGGATTTAGCGTCGCATGGTATATTCGCAGCTTTGATTTAGCGTGGCATTTCAAGATGCACGCTCGATCTAGTACGCCCATGCTTCAAGCGCTCTTCAAACCGCAGGCATGTTGTGTAATAAAGTAGCACGTGTGTGCGCGATCAATTGGGATGAGCGGTTTTCTGAAATCCTCAATCCAGTACTTGACCACTGGATGCTCAATCAATCAATCGTAATCCTGATTCCTCTTAAGTAATGAAGCTTTTGTTCTAAAGACAAAGATGCACATCTTGAAGTTGGGCCTTTAACCTTTCATGTTGCTGCCTAAACTCACTTTCTAGGCCCCCCGGACCATGCAATGAGGCCTCTTAAGGCATGAACTTGTCATTACCCCGGGCGTATACTGTAGCGCGCGTTTATCTTAAGGCCTTAGAACAACAACAGGCTTGCGGAAAGCCCACAATTTTCTTTCACCGCAAAGAAAACAGCAGCCCAAAAGCTCGCCGAAGAACACAGCGCGGCGCACGGGCGCACGCCACGCGGGGCACACGGACCACGCGCGTCTCCACTCGGAACGCATGCCTCGCTGCGCACCGAACCAAAACGTCCCGGCACAGGCGGCGCCCGTCGCTGCGCTTTTACAGACCCGCAGTGAAGCGAAGCGCCCCAAAACCTCGCCGCCACCCTCTCCGTCTTCGCTCGAGCAAAGCAAACAAGACCGAAACGAGAAAGGGGGAAAAAATTGGTTTAGCAGAGCTCAGATACTCCTGCAGAACAGAATCCATGGCTCTCGCCGCCCGCGCCGCGCTCGTGCGCGTCCTGCCCCCGCTCCCCTCGCCGACCTCCCGGCCGAAGCAGCAGCTCAAGCAAGGTACGCACGCTCGCCGCCCCGCGCAGCGCTTCCAGTATTTTCGAGAGCTAAAACCCTAGTTTCGCTTTCATCCCCATCAAGGTTTGGGCCGCCGCGGCGGGGCGTCGCTGGCCGTGCGCGCCAAGGACGCCGACGACTACGGGGCCCTGCTCTCCGAGAAGCCCGCGCCGCCGGCGCCGGCGAAGCGGGAAGGGTGGGAGGGTTTCGGCCGGGATGTGAGCAGCGCGGAGAAGGATGCTGAGATGGAGGAGGAGGTGCAGGGCGAGCCTGATTCGTGGGGCGTGCTCAACCAGATCGGCGTTGAGGTGAGCGCGCACGTCAGTTTGCTTGTTTTTATTACCGATTTGAAATGGATGAGTTGGGTTGAGGGTGACACGTCCTGTGTCGTGTTCAGCATTTCTGTGCCGCGACAAGAGCAAACTTGCTCTCGGTCTATTCGACGTAGTGATGATTCGTAGGACACAGTTCGGTCTACATCGCTTCAATTTTCAAATAGTGCCAAACTGTGTCGCAGCTGATATTATTCCCCCCAAAATAGAGAATAACCAAGGGGTCAATACGACGTCGACCAGGGTGAATTTGGGCTCATTTGGTGGGTCGCAGTGGCGGAACCATAATTCTTAAACTGGGTGTTCAAAGTTATCAATAAGACAAAGAAGTATGAGAAACAGTTAAAAAGTACTTAGCTGAACTTCTAAACTGAAAATTGACAATGATAAAAGCGAATTTTGCATGAAATATCTAGAATTTCTCTCCACTTTGAGCATGTATAGGTAGTACAGCACAAGGTTTGTTGTTTTTGCACCAAATTCATGGATGTTCAGGTGAATACCAATGAACCATGCCGCCTAAGCCCATGGTGGGTCAGGAGGTTCGCATGGAGATTTAGGTGTCGATCTGTTTGTTGATAATGTCAAAGGAGCAATGGCCAGCGGTGCTCCTGCTTTTTACACTGCATTTCCTGTTTCTTATGTAGATGTTGGTACTAATGCTTCGGTTGAGTGCTCTGGCATCCTCTTTTACACAGGAGTAGCCTTTCCTAGAACCTCCCAAGAAAAGTTTAGGCAAAAAGGGAAATGCTCTTTAGTGGACAGTTTAAAACTGTGAATAATATGCAATTCTTATTAAGTGGAGTAATTGGCAGTGAGCCAGTGGCACATATGTTCGATTCATATCTCTGATACTTCGGCCACGGTATTCTGATTTTAGTCTCGGTTGCTTGTTCTTGGAGTGGATATTGCAAAAGGAAAGTGTAGGAGGCCTGCTCAGTTAGTACAAAGTGCTTTCAAAAAGTAAATGAGAAACATGCAACTCTGGAAATTAATTACACCCTCTGGTGAGGGTTGAGGATAACTAACTCGGACATTGGGGAAGCCTTGGCAATATGGCCAGAGTTCATAGAAGGGAGTGATAAGACAGAACACTAACTCAGTGTAGGAATTTTCAACGATGAAAGAAATGTAGTGAGATGTTTCGGTGGTATACTACTAACATGTGAATCTGTGATCTTTTCATTTGCCATTTAATGCCTATCTGCATATGTTAACTTTATGAGAATGCATTAATTTGATGGATTATAAAATGATGCAACTTCCAATTGCTTAACTATGACATCTGATTATAAGAACAAATCTTTTGCAGTTGGACTCTGACAATACATATTCAGCTCTGGTGTACGGCACATCTGCTGTTGTTGCTATTTGGATATCATCAATTGTGGTTTCTGCACTTGATTCTGTCCCTTTGGTATGTATATGCTTTGCTCTCAGTTGTTGAAATAGCATTAGGTAAGAACTAGTGGGATCACATAAAACTGAAATCATTGATAATTTTGAACAAGCCAGAGCATTAGGTAAGAACTAGTGAGATCACGTAAAACTGAAATCGTTGATAATTTTGAGCAAGCGAGAGATTACATACTGTATTTGGACCAATATATGTGGAAATTTATGGATAACGTCTCACAACTGATTGTTGCTTTATATGAGTAGGTCCCGCAGGTGATGGAAGTTGTTGGCCTTGGTTTCACAATTTGGTTCACTTCAAGATATCTGATATTCAAGGTGATTTGTTTTGCTCTGTTAGAAATATTTGTCTTTCAACGGCCCTAGTAGTTATATCCTGATTGTCTTTGGTGCAGGAGAACCGTGATGAACTTATCACTAGAGTTACCTCTATCAAGAAGCAAATACTAGGGTCTCGTGACTGAGCAGTTTTCCTGTGTTCCGTCAATCCGTCCTGGGTTCAATTAAGATATTGTTCTGTACAATTAATATGTTTTCTGGATCTTCCCTACGGATTTTGACTAATTGAGAAATAGTAGTTGGATCGTAGCATTATACAGGCACGGTGCCCTTTGCATTGATTCTTTTGAAATTAAGGGCAGGTGCTTGCCATCCCATGCTGACTCTTACGATTTTCGTTGCATTTTATGCTGACACATTGAGGTGGCTATCCTGGTGGTGGTTGCCGCCGTCCCTGTCAAAGGGCTGCGAAGGAGAGTCGTTCTGCTGTTTCTATTGAATTCTGCATAGGTTCCTGACCTGGCCTGACATGATTTCGTTGGTGTTGGTAATATAACAGCCGCCGCTTAGTAACCAATCATGTTTCTGATGCTTTTCCTAAATTATACTACAGAAATATTCCCTTTTAGCTCCTGTCGGTACAAATTGTCTTCCATGGACGGGGCTTTTAGTTTTCTGGTTTCAGCTTACGTGTTCGAGTCTTCAGCTTTTAGAAAGGCAAGGTCAACGAGCTAAGCAGCCGTTTTCGAGAGTCGTGAACCATTTGGAAGACTGAAGAGACCAGGTTGCCTATCAGAATCTGAGAGGAAGCAATTTGATTGCTCTAAGATGAACGGCCATTAGCGCTTAGCATGGGGCAGGATTTAGGATCATACTCTTGGTGGGCTGACCATTAGGGATGCGACTGGGCAATAGGGCAGCCGAGGTCATCATAAACTATATAAACAAAAGGGATATGCCATTACGGAGAATCCCGGTGTTCCTAACTTCTGGACAAGCCTAGGAGACGAATTGGACAAGTTGGCCATTGCCACTGCGACAGTGCCACTTTTGAAGGCGTGGTTAAATCTGAATCCTACTAACAACTTTTAAACGTAAGGCAAGTGCCATCAAAATCATGGGGTCTCGAGGACGAAAAATCAGAGAAAGACCCATCAAAATCAAAAACCAGAATTGCACGGCGGTCCGCGATTCATGTCTCCAACAATAGAGGACGCAAACCACACGTAGACGGTTTTATTCGCTCCTCCGCAGCCCCGGGTCGCCATCTGAGAGCACTAAGAACATACAAGCACAAGAAAACAAGAACAGAAATCAGCGAACAGCACAGGGCACAAAGAAACTCGGCGAGTTTCTTTTGTTCGAACAATGATCTCCGCGAGTTTCTCGCTTTGCATTGTTGTCCCGTACCCTGGCGCGTCCCTTCACAAAAAGATCCTCGGGTCCACCTGCCATCCGCGCGGGCGCAGCCACCACCTCTCGCCGTCTCGGCGTCTCCGCCGCTCAGATTTTTCCGGCCACGGCCACGGCCGGCGACGACGCGCCTCCCTCCCCCACACGTGAGACCACCTCTCCCACACGTGCTGCCCCACATGGAAAGGAGCCTGCGCGCTGACGAGAGGGGCAGGGGTGAGTGGCTGACCGGGGGGGCACACAGGTGACACGTTGAAGTGGACGGTCTCGGCCTGCGGCTGCTTCGTCTTCGTCTTCCTCCCCCAAATAAAGCCAAGCCACGGCAGGCAGCAGCACCAACTCCCACCTCGTGGACTCCTCCCCCTAATACTAAACCCTCGTTCCGGAGGAGTAGATGCGCGTGAGCCCGTGAGCTGAACGAGCGAGCGGTCCACTTCTACCTGCTGCGACAGCTCCGGCGGCGATGGCTTCCATCTCCGGCACGGCGGCGCCGCCGTCCTCCCAACTACTCCTCCGCCCATCCCACCTCCGTCTCCGCGCGCCGCACTCCATCGCCGACCTCTCCCGCTCATCGAATTCCTCGTCCTCGTCGAGCTCCTCCCCTGTCCCCGCGCCGCCGCTGGCGGCCAAGAACGGCGACCACGGCCGCGGCGCGGTGGAGAAGGACCCGATCAAGCTGTGGGAGCGCTACGTGGAGTGGCTGTACCAGCACAAGGAGCTCGGCATCTTCGTCGACGTCAGCCGGATAGGGTTCACGGAGGAGTTCTTGCAGCGGATGGAGCCGCGGCTGCAG
>LAPY01000692.1:30562-48229 GCA_000970635.1 Eragrostis tef
GCGCCGCTGATGGGGACGGTGCTGCATCCGCCGCGGGAGGAAGTGGAGGCGCCTGCGCCCCCTCCTGCACCACCGGCGGCTGGGAAGAGCGTCTGTGCGCTGTGCGGCAGGAGAACCACGTTCCGTTGTAAGCGATGCAAGAGCGTCAAGTACTGGTCCGTAGGCTCCCATCCTTCTCTTCAATTCATGTTGGTTACGTTGCGGCATTGCATGAGCATGTGGTTTTTCCCCAGCACCACTGATTTGGTATCTTGCAGTGTTAGTACCCTCTCATCAGGCTTGTATGTGTGAGTTGTTTGTGTTTTCCTGATCGATTGTTTTGCTCCGAGGGCTTGCAGATTACTATTGGCTGCCTATTGTTTCATCAGTTATTTGCTCAGCCTGTGTATGCTGGAACCAGCATTGCCTCTGTGACACTTATTTTAAATTTCCTTAGGTCAATCTTTTATTGTCCAATCACATGGTTTGTTAATATGCACATATTGCAGAGAGGATTACGGAAGAACTGTTATGCGCTCATAATGCACTAGAAGGTTTTAATCACTGGATCCCTTTCTGTTGCCATTTCAAAAATTTTGTCATTCTGTAAAATAATTGTTGATATTCGAAAATCAGTTGCTTGTAATTTGAAGCTGACTTTGTGTGTATCTCTGTTGCATTGTTCAATACTTCTACTGAGGTTGAGTAGTATTTGTAGCATGGGAAATTTGACTTATGTATAGATAATTAGATATGAATCTATTCTTCATATTAGGGGAAAAAGCGCAGAGAGACAACTTTCAGTCATGTTGTCAGCTTTTCATTGGGAAGGTGTCTATGTGATTTAGTGGGTCCAATCCTTATTTTCTGTCTAATGTGAAATAATGAAAATTGATTTTCGTGAGCTCTGCTGGGATCCCTTAATCAGTGAAGATTGTCTTCTACTTACCTTATGTGCTACTTTAGTTCTCCAACTGTCTTGAATGAATATCTCAAACAAACTCGTTGGGTCACTAATGCTTTATGACTTATGAGTTGTGTCTTACCTTTTTATTCATTATATGAGATTATGTGCATATTTATTAAGGAAGACATTTTTTGGAGCCTATAATGAAACACTGGTTTTTCTTGTGTTAGGTTAGTGTCATTATATTTCTGTAGGAGCAACGATTCACCAATTAAGTGTTACTATCAAATGAAGCCTTGGTATTCTACATCCTCAGATTCCTAATAGCGATTAGTGCATGTAAAAATTGTCCATATCTTTGAATTCTGTTGTTTATATCAAGAATGCTTCTTTTGAAAGCTATATTTATGAACTTGGACCATGGGAAATTTGACTTATATATAGATAGTTGAATCTATTCTTCATATTAGGCAAAAAAAGGCACAGGGAGACATCCTTCAGTCATGTTGTCAGCTTTTGATTGGGAAGGTGTCTATGTTATTTAGTTGGTCCAATCCTTATTTTCTGGGATAATTTGTCTACGGGAAACTGTAAAAGGCCAACTTTGTCTGCAGGACACTGAATCAAAAAACTGTCTGTAGGACATGCAAATGAACTGCGCAGTGTCCTACAGACAAAGTTTTTTGGTTTTGTGTCCTATAGACAAAGACAACATTATTCAGTTTCCCGTTGGGATCCCTTAATCAGTGAAGCTTGTCTTCTATTTACCTTATGTGCTACTCCACTTTAGTTCTCCAACTGTCTTGACTGGATATGTCAAACAAACTCGTTGGGTCGCTAATGCCCTATGACTTGTGTTTTACCTTTTTATTCACTCTTTGAGATTAATGTGCATGTTTGTTCCGGACAACATTTGTTGGAGCCTATAATGGCATACTGATTTTTCGTGTGTTAAGTTAGTGTTGCTATATTCTGTAGGAGCAATGTTTCAATTTTTCACCAATTAAGTGCTACTATTAAATGAAGCCTAGGTAATCTAAGTCCGCAAATTCCCAATAGTGATTAGTGCATGTAAAATTGTCTGCGTCTTTGAATTGTGTTGTTTATATCAAGAATTTTTTTATGTCCATGAACTTGACTAGTACAAATTAAATCTGAGAACTGTTCAAAGTTGCAATATCTAAGGATCGCACGCTTGTAAAGTTATTGATCATAATAGCTCTTGCTCTTCAGACCTAATAACTAAATAACTCTGAGTTTAGTCCCATGAGAGTAATGTCACTGACTTCATTTTTTGTGAGTATTGTACCAAATGTAAGATACACAATAGGGTAATGTTCCTGACTTCATATTTTGTGTGTATTGTACCAAATGTAAGACACACAATAGGATAATATCACTGACTTCATATTTTGGGCATATTGTACCAAATGTAAGATACACAATAGGATAATGTCACCGACTTCATATTTTGTCTGTGTTGTACCAAATGTAAGATGCACTCCATTAACTTCCTTGTCTCTGGTTGCAGCACCTTCAAATGCCAGATAGCTCATTGGAGAGAAGGTCACAAAGATGAATGCCATCCTCCAGGTGTTGGTGGCAGGCAAGACAATACAATAGAAATGGTCAGAGTAGATCCAGGGGTCAAGGCTATGCCATCTGATAAGGAATCTAATACTGCAGATGGCCACGGCGACCATAACTTTAGATCTTCTCAGTTTACTGGACTGTCAGAATCTGTTCATTGTTCAAGGCTTTCAACTTCTAGTAATAGTTGCACAATTAAAGGTGCCACTGTTCTTGAAAACTTTCCTCATGACCTACCTGCTGGGTTGGAATCTGAGCTCAAGAAATCCAACAAACAAGTTGTTGGACCAGACAACCTTGAGAGCTCTAGGCATTTGCCATGCATGTCAGCTGTTTACAAAACTCCTCCCGTTCACAGTGGAGCGCATTATTCATCTAAAGTGGCAGATAAGCTTTCTGATCCACCTGTTAGATCAGAGACTGCTGGTTTGATGCCAAATAGACTGCTGGAGAAGAAAAATACAAGACAACAAACAGCTCCAAGGCATTATCCGCCAGAATTAGTAAGTAGAACTAGGCAGCTCAATGAATTACTAACATATATGTATTCAACTCTATTGCCTAATGATCATCCAAATTTTCCAGACAATTTTTCCGTACAAAGATTTTGTCGACCTCTACAACTTCGATAAGGTGGAACTGCATCCTTTTGGCCTTCATAACCTTGGGAATAGGTAAATAGTTAATGGACTGCTTATTATAGCATATAGGAACCATATGGCTCCGAAGATTCATGTGCTTCGATTATGTGCATCCAACATGACACACACACACACACGCACGCACCGGACTATAGACAACATTAGTTAGTCATACATAATTATCTTTGTAAGCTGTTTATACAAGTCGTGTGAATACGCATATAGTTTTAATAATTTGATGTCATCTTTATGTCCAAGTTCATGTGTCAAAAAAGTTTATTAAAGAATTACCATTTTTTCGTTATGTGTGTGCCTAGCTGTCAGTTTCCTTTTATTTTTGAATGAAAATTGAGTTGACTTTGTTTGTATAAATTTGATTTCTTTATTGAGGAGACACGAGTTACACAATCCCAAGCAGATTTGTGGTCACACTTGTTCTGCGTGACATATCACTGTGGACGCTAGTTACCTGCAACTTAGTGTATTGGGCACCAAGCAAAAAAAAAAAGTATATTAGGCACACTTTATTTTTGTTCCTCCTGTTGATTTAATTTTTGGTATATCTAAGATATTCTATAATGTGAGTGTTATCTTTAACAAGATTCTATTTTCATGTTGCATCATAGCTTAACAAGATCAGTATATTCATGCTCATCGTAGCACTATTAAATACATTATCATAAGAAGTTGACGGTTAAACATGCTAGGACACTTAATAAGTGGAAATGGTTTATCGATTCTGAGTGTTCAGTTGATGCTTCCCGCCTTACCTCCTTTTTTTTTTTTGGTTTCTTTTGCAGTTGTTATGCAAATGCTGTTCTTCAGTGCTTGACATTTACGCGGCCACTTGCAGCATACCTTTTGGAAGGATATCATTCACGGAATTGTAAGTTACACTAGGCCTGCATTTTTGTGTTACATATTGTATTCTTGTGGTTATCATTATAGTGATATCATCTACTATAGGTTCTAAAAAGGAATGGTGCTTCATGTGTGAGCTGGAAAAACTCATTGTCGATGGCAAGCATGGAAAATCTCCCCTATCACCTACTGGAATTCTATCTCATCTGCATGAGATTGGGCGTAGCTTTGGCCAAGGTAGAGAAGAAGATGCTCATGAATTTCTTAGGTGAGATTTTTGCTCCTTGACTTCCTAGGTTATACTTCTACACATCAATTTATGTTTATCAGCACACAAATGTGCATGAAGCAGGTGATGGTTGATCAATTTCCGATCAACCTTTAAGGGTTCAGGCTAATGACATGAAATATCTCTACTATCCAAAAAATTGGAGTTGGTGGTGATGGCCCGTCTGCCGTCACCACCACTCTAACCCTACGATTTCCTCTTTTTTTTAGATTATTGTGTTTCTACCCCTGGTTTGCCTCTCAATTGTGATGTTACCCCTCTTTTTCCAACTTTGCGATTTTACCACTGGTTTTTCAAATTGAAACGTGACTTTGCCACTACCAGGGTAACAACGCAGTACCTCCTCTTTTTATTGCGATTTTACCCCTGATAGGGTAAAACTTTGTCTTCTTTTTGAAATTCCATGGGGTAAAATCACAATTGGAAAGCAAAGCAGGGGTAACAACGCAGACCCCCCCCCCCCCCCCCTGCCACTGTAGTATTTATGCGAGTGTTCAACACACTTTTACCACTTGTTTGGTTACTTAGTTCATGACACATTTTGGTTTGGTAATTTAGTAATGGTCTTACATGAATGTTGGATGCACAACTAATTATTTGACTTGTTGTTCTGTGGCAATTTTTCCTAATCAACATAACTAGCAAGGTGGCCTGCACTATCCAGCGGAGCTAGATTCGCTAAAGTATATTATTATGTTGGCTTATTGAGTTTCTTTGATTATGTTGATCCTATTGTTACTGCTTTGCTGACTTCTTATGGGGCGACATTTCTGACATGTGTGTTGTTACATCACATCCACCCATTTTGAGATGTCCAATCGAGCCATCAAGCTGCTCATGGTCCATGAGGGATCTAGACACGTCACTATATCTTATGTAGTTTAATATGTGTGAAAGTATGTTTCAATCTAAAAACATAAATCTTATGTTATTTAAAAATACTAATATTTTAAAAAAATATGGTTCATAGATAGATAATTTTGATTTACCGAACCCAGAATGACAATTATTTTAAAAGAAAGAGAGTAGCCAACAATCATCTTTTGTACCATGTCGAGCCACACCTCAAATGCACCAAATCCAAGCACAGCACACCATTGACCTGATTATATGTGGCGACTTTCATGCCAACTTACATTGATTGTTGTTTCACTATAATGAAGATACTTACATTGATTTGCCATGTCGCCGTGGGTGATGGGTAAGCGTCACGGTCGGAACCTGTGAAACCGGTGGTGAGGCTAGAGTTGCATCAATCTAGCGTGGTGTTTTCATAGTCGAAGGCGGTTGGGTGCTTTGTCGGTTGGGTGCTAGCTAGATAGTACACATCCTCGACAATTTGTTGTTCACAGATCAGTCGAGTAATCAAACTTTGTTATTCCAATAGCGGCCATCCAAATTTGTCCGCCAGGTCCTGCTAGTAGCGAATCGATCCTGTTATTGTTATGCAGATGTCTTTTTCTGTTGAACACCATTTTATCCATGATTGATCACGTTGCCACGTCGTCACCCTAGCAAGTTGTGTCTTTTCTCCCTGGCATGACTGAGCTGGTGTCGTGGTTATCCACGAAGGTCATGCCCTTGGGTGTGCGCCGTGCCGTCGGTGTCATACATCCTGCAAGCTGCACCGCTCCGCTCATCTTGAACGACAGAGTCATGTATCATGGCGGGGCCGGAACGATCATACGGTTCACCCAACCGCTCCTGCTAGTGCACGCTTTACTTGTAGTTCGGCTTGCCATCTCCGCTGTACTCTAGCAACATTTTTATCTCTGCAGCGTCAGATAAGCCAACCGATCGTTCGATGAGCTTGCTAAACGCATAGATTGAGGTAGTCGACAACCCTAGCGCCACTGACGTCGGCTCGTCGGCGTACGGTTGGTCATTGCAACATAGCATGCATAGAGTCGGGTTTACCCTCTAAGTCTAATATGCAATATATGTGTAACACTCTGCGTCCAAAACTGCTTACCGCCCAGCCCCCACGTGGGGCGAGCACGCGCATGCACATAGCACCTCTCTTACGCTTCCGTCCTCGCTTCGTGTAAAAGGGTTAACCCGGAGGTTCTATGCTTGGAACCAACAAGGGTTATATGCTGACCCTCACCTACCTAAACAACCAATGTGGGACTATTCCCACAACTACACCACTTCTGGGCCACTTGGGCCGAAACCACTACTAACAAGCTACAAACGGGCTGGGGTGTTACAGTCACTCCCCCTTAAGGGCTGACGCCCCGGCAGCACACCGTATACACGGCAAGTGGATACCCAAGATCTTCCCTCGGTGCAACGGCCATGCATGCCCCCTCCACGGACAACGACACACATGCGCACGTGCAGCGAGAGTCGGCTCTGAATACCAAATGTAACACCCTGCGTCTAATACCGCTTACCGCCCAGCCCCCACGTGGGGCGAGCACGCGCATGCACATAGCACCCCTCTTACATTTTCGTCCTCGTCGTGTAAAAGGGTTAACCCGGAGGTGCTATGCTTGGAACCAACAAGGGTTATATGCTGACCCTCACCCACCTAAACAACCAATGTGGGACTATTCCCACAACTACACCACTTCTGGGCCACTTGGGCCGAAACCACTACTAACAGGCTACAAACGGGCTGGGGTGTTACAATATGTCATGGCCATGCATGCCAAACCGTCAGCATGCTTGAGAGTCCGTGCGTGCAAGCTCACCATCCTCTGTCACGTGGGCGTCGATCCGTGGAGGCCATGGGACGCAGCTCAGCGTGTGCGCGCTTTTGGCAATGCATGACGCTGTCGACTGCGAAGGCTTTTGAATAGGGGGAGGC
This sequence comes from Eragrostis tef, assembly GCA_000970635.1. NCBI lineage: Eukaryota > Viridiplantae > Streptophyta > Magnoliopsida > Poales > Poaceae > Eragrostis > Eragrostis tef. Next base: position 37,642 of record LAPY01000692.1, read on the forward strand.
AGTGTTTTTAGGATTTAGAATTATCTGGTATTTGTAGGCCCGCTCGGGGGAGGATCGGGTTGCCGGTGCCTGACCTTGACTTGCCGTCATCACGGCAGAACAATCCTTCTTTGATCTTGACACCCATACTTTCTATCTGAATGACGGAAGGGTGCTTCTTCTCTGCTTTCTTGAGCTGCGCTGCACCTCCAAAAAATAACTTGGACCGCAGGCCCGCAGCAGTACATACCTGCTCCTCCTTGCCACATGTTCCATTGTACGAAACAGAACCAAATTGTGTAACAGGGGAAACAAATTCTGTGAGACCCCCATCCTAAACATGAAACGTGTCCTGTTTTAAATCTCAAATCAAAGAGCCCGGCTAATCCCGTCTCAAGTGTTCATGAACTCATCAGGGCCTCACGGGCCTTCAACAGCCATCGGCGGGAGAGTGTTTTGTTTCGTTGTCTTCGGTCGGATCGAGCATGCGACGTGCGGGAGAGTGTCACGTTTAGGATGAGGTCTCACGAATAAGCATGAGGCCCGGTCTCACATAATTCGTCTCCTATAGCAGGAGCACTCGCGCTACGGCGTTCTGAAACGCTGCTATTAGAAACTCTCCTTGGAGCCACTGTTGTCATCAGGCACAACCAAGCCCGGAAACTTGGAGAACTCACACCAATCAGGTTGTTTGTAGGCGAGGTTGCGCGAGGTCGTCGTATGCGCACCTTCACGGGCACCGTTCTGGAGCCTTTTTTCTTTTCTGTGGCGAAGTCCAGCAGGTGCCGTCGTGCGATGCTGTATATACATCTGGCCAGCTCAGGTTGCCGCCATGCATGGCTGATGAGGAGGTCTCTCGTTATTGTTGTGGAACGTGTAGATCAAGGACTTGAGTTACCTGATTTAAAATCCATGTATCCGTGTAACCATAAAATCCATGTACACGTGTAGCCTTTTTTCTTCCCTATTATATACTTGTTTTTTCCGTTTATTATCTACTCCAACTTTATCTAGTTCGAAATTCTATCCGTCATGGACTCTTTGGTTAATCTACACCGTTAAATCTTCATAAAATCCAGCGGTTCACATCTTTGTTTTTTTTTTTTGATTAACGTGGTAATTCCGTGGCCTTGAGAGCGAACGTGGAGGCTCCTTTTTACCTTCAAATACTAAGATAATAGATAGACAATAGATTTCCTCTTGTCAGGTTCTTGTTTTCGTTTTACAATATTTGATGCCCTTATTTTTTCATGGTATTCTTGTATGTTTATTGCACCATGTAGGTCAAGTGTCATAGAAGGTTCCTTCTTTGTAATTTGTTGGTGCCCTTGTTCTTTTTTCACAAAACTTAAATTCCATCCTGTCTCATTGTTCATCCGGCATATTCTATGTTATGTATTGCCAACAAAACTGTAGTAGACACAAGCTCTTATATTCAGGTGTTGTTGGACTTTTTATTCATGTGTCAGTGCCACAATATCCAAATGTCACATGGACTCTTTGATTCAGCTTTACTGAAACCCAGGAATTTAATCTGCATTAGAGAAATAAAAGGGGATTAAAAAACTTAAAAAAAAAACACTATTCCTATCTGACAAGTCAAGATGTCACACATAGCATCATTGATACATTGCTGCATAAACTAAACATTGGTCTCTACTAGTTCTTTGGGAACTGGATGCTAGTTTTTAGTAGCATATACTTGATAAAAAGAACTATCCTGATCATCGGTATTCTAGAATGCATCCTGAGTTTTTTTAATCTTTTTAAAAAGTTGGTTTCATCTTCTCGCCCATGATAGTGTTTTTGTGAAACTAAACTGAATGATATGTTTGACAGATATGCGATTGACGCAATGCAATCTGCTAGTATGAAGGACGCCAAGAAACATGGTGTCCGTCGGCTATCTGAAGAAACAACACTGGTGCATTTAATATTCGGGGGCTATCTACAATCCAAGGTTTCGGCACACAAACTCAATTTTCCCATGTCTTATGGACTTCAAGTGGAAACATCGCACATGAAAAATGCACCTATATATTTTCTTAATCGTTTCTTTTCTTTTCCTAGATAAAATGCACAAACTGTCAAGTCAGTTCAAAACAATTTGAACGTATTTTGGATCTAACTGTTGAAATAGATGGGGATATCGGTACCCTTGAAGAAGCACTTCGTCGGTTTACATCTTCTGAAGTTTTAGATGGTGATAATAGATACCATTGTAGCAGGTTAGTCCAGCTTCGTTCCATTATTGTTTAGTTTATTGACACACTCATGATGCGCACTTGTGTTCTTATTATGTTGCTTAGCACCAAGAGCCTTATAACAGCAACTCATCTTCAAACAAAGTATTGCCAGTTGAGCACTTTTAGCTACTAAACTTGCTGTAGGAGTTGAGATTGGTGATCACTTTGAATCGTCACTTGAGATTTAGGGAGAAATGAATGCATTACCTACTGGTCTAATCCTCCTTTTCCAACAATAACTGACTTCATTCTTCTTTTTTCTTCTAATATGGGATTCCTCAACTTTTTTATTGTCACCAGATGCAAGTCGTATGAGCGTGCGAAAAAGAAGTTGACAATATCGGAAGCTCCAAATGTCCTTACTATTGCATTGAAAAGATATCAGGTACAATAATCTTAGGCCCTGTTTGAAACCTCTAAGGATAATTGTTAGCTGCTAAAATTAGCACTAGAGATTTCAAACACTCTAACTAATAGCCCAGCTAATTGTTAGTTACCACCCCACTAACAATTATTCCATTAGCTCCTCAAACCCAGCTAATACTATCTAATAGGTGGATAAAGGTTAGCTAATAATTAGAGGTTTCAAACACCTTCAGCTAATAGTTAGCTAGCTAATATAATTTTACATTCACCGTATATCTCTTTCCTTTGGGCAGACCGGTAAATTTGGCAAGATCAACAAGGTCATAAGGTTCAAGGAGTACTTGAACTTGTCTGACTACATGAGTGCAGCGGACGATTATACCCCCGTGTACAAGCTGTATGCTGTGGTTGTCCATCGTGACGTTATGAATGCAACCACTTCTGGCCATTATGTGTGCTATGTTAAGGACCCACAGGGGAAGTGGCACGAGATGGATGATAGCAAGGTAAATAATACTTTCTCCATCTGCCTAGTACGGTGTGTAGTATATTGGAAGGTTAATAGCTCATACATTTTTCATGGGGACATTTGTGCCTACTGCCTAGTACATTGGGAGTTTATGTTTTGCTCACAGGCCTCTTGATCTTGCTATTTTTGTGTATGTCATTTGAATGTGTATGCAAGTGTCCTGCACAGAAAAGCCATTTGCAGTTGAGTGGCAGAGACACGAGTTCCATATTTCAAATGACATAAATAAATAGCAAATTTGAATGACATGAGCAAAGCATCTACTTCCTGATGGTGTGCACACAATTTCCCCTTTGTCCATAAGTAATTTGTTTGTGGGTTTGGATTTTGAATAATCGTTATTCGTTAATGTTTTGTAGGTGAAACCTGTATCTTCGGAAAAGGTCCTGTCAAAATGTGCATACATGCTGCTTTATGCGAGGTAAATACCGGCCAGTTCACATTTACAACTACATTGCTAAATAGCATTGTCTGGGTATCCTAAATTCTGTTGTATCGTGTTAACGCAATCAGGTGTTCCCCACGTGCCCCAAGCTTTGTGAGGAAAGCAATGGTCACTCAAGGTCTATCACATGTAAAGAAGGACAAGCAGTTGGCAGATTCAGAACCAACATCTTTGGGAGGAGGCAGTTACTTGAGCAGGCACCAAGGTGAGCAGTTATGTAAGGACCTTATAGCAGGCGACCTCACACACACATTGGATCCGACTAATGGTTCGTCGTACCGGGCACCAGACTTCAGTCGAAGCGACAGCTCCTCGCTGTTCAGCAGCTCTGATGCAGTGTCATCCAGCACTCTTAGCAGTGATAGCGCTGACAGCACAATGAGCTCGACCAGTATGGAGTATGACTACATATTTGGAGGCTCGGATCCAATGTGCCTTTCCAACTCAGGGGTGATACCGGAGGATCAGGAGCTTAGCTACTCGCGGCAGCGGTCTAGTTTGAACCCTAGCTCTTCGGGTCAAGATATGGATCAAACAAATGGGTTTGAGAAACTGTGCCGAGCTGGCAGGAGGATTTGTGAAGAAAGGGGGGAGAACGCATCTTTCTCCCCTACTGACCAATGTACTAATCAGGGTAATAGTAGTAGTATTTATAGTCTTAGCTGTAGTTGTAAGTTAACAGAACAGCGTAGGGTGACAGGAGTGGCTGGCCATGGCACTAGAGAGGCCCGGGATGGCGTTTTGCATAGAAGGCCAACTAAGCGGGCAGCCCAAACATTTTGTTGAGACAAAGATTAATAATTTATCATGTATGATTATACTATTTGTAATTCAAAAAGGGGGAGGTTCACAAAAGGGATGTGTATCTTTTGATTGGCAACGGATTAAAAGAACGCAAATGATTAATTAACTTGCTATTGTTGTGATGACACGAAGGGCATCCGATTTGCCACTCTGTCAGTGATTCAGATGAGATGGCTTATCGGTGGGAATGCATCCGAGTCATAGTGGCAAAAAGTATAGTATTTGAAGGCAGTTTACGGATCGGTGGTGGACAAAGAAAAAATTTGAACTAATTGAAGAAAGAGCCGTAACGAAGATACAGACGTGGGCATTTTGTCACTATCGTCTTATCTTTCTGTCCTTTTGCGAACGGTTCCGACCAAAAACTTTGGAAGGCTTTGGACATGCTAACCCAGTGGAAGTGTGGAACTATCTTTCTTTCCTTCAAATTTGGGAAATATTATCGGTAGTGTCCTTGATGTCACCCAAGGAACATTTCTCTGCTTCCCTACTGAGTCCATCCGTTGATTTAAGTCAGGCCTGCAGGTCATTATTAAAGCTAGCCCATCAGTGGAAGCCGCCGCCAAGCCTGGCCCGACCACAATCGGCTTTTTCAGCCCAACTGAAGAAGGCCGTGGAACAGTGGAGCCCTTTTATTTTCATTCATTCCATTCATCTCAGCTCCTCTTCCTATACGCGAAAGGAGTGGGGCCCTTTTATTTTCATTCATTTCCATTAATCTCAGCTCTTCTTCCTAGAGAAAACTTCTTGTGCTACCATCCCTTAAAAAAAAACTTCTTGTGCTACCACTCCTTGAGGTGCTACCGTGCTCCCAATCTTGGTAGCACCGCAATAGATGTATAATTTACTATCTTGCAAAATTTGAGATGCAATGAAAACTTGAGTAAAGAGAAACAAAAAAGTGAAATTAGCCTGTGAATAGTGCGAGTTGTAACTATTCATCTCAGACCTGCAACTCGCTACTATTCATATGCTGATTTCTTTTTTTTCTTTCTTCTACACATACATCTATTGTATCTCAAATTTTGCAACATAGTAGATGATGACATGCACTACGCATTCATATTTTTGTTGCAATTTCTCATGCACACATTGCGATGCCACCAGCGTTGGGAGCACGGTAGCACTCTAACCCGTGGTAGCACCAGAAGTATTATCCTTCCTATATGTGAAAAGAGTTTCAGTAACATCTCAAATTCTGAGTTCGGCCCTTCATAGGAGCGAATCTTTTAGAATTTGATAGTGTTGTACTTTCAGCGGTAAGTGACATGGCCGTCGACAGCGAAGCTTCAGTGGTGACTTTGTCAATCTCGAGGATTTGCCGACTCAATCTTCGAAGGTGCTTACAGAGGTAGAGTTTGCGTATGTGTGTTTATAGGTGATTGAGCATGCATTATGAATGTTTGAGTTGTACTGGTTATAAAAAAAAATCCTCTTTCTATATACTTCAAAAGTGGGGAGAAATCAAGCTTACATTTGGAGGCGTTGTTTTATATTTTTCAAAAATAATCAAATGGGAGTGAATTGCACTAAAGGGTCTTATACCGAGATAGTTCGATTGGACTAGTAACAAATAACTGGAGACTGCCGATCCTCAGGAGGAACTAAGAGTGCTTTCGTTGCACGGGTCTAAAATCTAGAAGGGTCTAAACAAAAATGATCTTGTCATTTAAGAGTATTAATTACAAAAATAACTGCAGAATTCCTGGTTTAATTCGCGAGACGAATTTAGCGAAGGTAGTTAACACGTGATTAGACAATGGTTACTGTAGCATCATTGTAACAAAACATAGATTAATTAGGCTCATTAGATTCGTCTCGTAAAGATATATCTATCTGTAAAAAGGTTTTGTCATTAGATTTTATTTAGTACTTTTAAATAATAAAATCTATTATCTTAGTATTTGAAGAGAAAGAAAAGCCACCACGTTCGCTCTTAAGGCCACAAAATTACCACGTTAACCGAAAAAAAAAGAAAAGTTGTGAACCGTTGGATTTTATAAAGATTTAACGATCCAGATTAACCAAAGAGTCCATGCTAGATACCATTTGTAAATAGATAAAATTCGGAAAAAGAATAAAAGGAGAGAAAAGTATATCTGGTTTGGTAAAAACACTACACGTATAGATTGATTTGTAACTCAAGTCCCTTATCTACACGTTCCACAAAAGCCGTGCGACCACCATGGAACCTGTCCGTCTAGAGGCACGATGGTAGCCGAATCTGAGCAGAGAGTTGCCCGCCAGGCTCCACAGGGCACATACGTCGTTCGACACAGCGAATTGCACCGAGTCCACGTACTGGACTCGAGTCACTCGACGGCCTTGGGTGACCGGTTCGATCAACCACGGCCAGGAGCGGAGAGTGGTCGTCCTGTGAGCTGAGGCTGGGGCCTCCCTGACAGAGTGTTGAAAGTATCCGTGGTGATCCTATAAGATTGACAAAGAACTACTGTGCACACAGCTGGAAAACTATGCGCGATCGAGAGAACCAGATCGATGCACGTTGCTGAGAGCAAGGCACTCGCTCATCACATTGCTGAGAGAGAAGGTAATGGACCCATGCCTTGCGTACTTTGCTGGACAATGCAGTAGATCGAGCGGCATGGCAACCAGACATGCATTGTTCAGCTCAGGCAAAACATCAAATGCAGTGCGCGAGAGCTGATTGGTAAATAAAGGAGGAGCAACACACTGAACCGGGTGCAACCGTGCAAGGATATCTGATAAGAACATACAACAATTTGGCCATGGCAAAACAGTAGTAGTTTTGTGTGCATAAGAGCCAATAAGCTTGAACGGAAGCGTACAAGGATTAAACCTGCAGCAGGAACAGTTAGTTGTTGTGTGGTACTACTGGAAACAATTTGGCATGCTCAATGAATTAAGAATGATAAGAATGAGATGAAGAAGACGCGTGGGAGAAAGGAAGATCAATCAGCTGGGGAAGGAGGGCTACAACAATTCAGATGTCCTATAAAATAATCAGAAGAAAAATAAAAGATGAATTTAGGAAACTCTTTTGGCAACAATATCTTGGGGATAAAGTATCAAGTCAGGTAATCCGAAAAAAAAAGAAAAGTTGTGAACCGTTGGATTTTATAAAGATTTAACGATCCAGATTAACCAAAGAGTCCATGCTAGATACCATTTGTAAATAGATAAAATTCGGAAAAAGAATAAAAGGAGAGAAAAGTATATCTGGTTTGGTAAAAACACTACACGTATAGATTGATTTGTAACTCAAGTCCCTTATCTACACGTTCCACAAAAGCCGTGCGACCACCATGGAACCTGTCCGTCTAGAGGCACGATGGTAGCCGAATCTGAGCAGAGAGTTGCCCGCCAGGCTCCACAGGGCACATACGTCGTTCGACACAGCGAATTGCACCGAGTCCACGTACTGGACTCGAGTCACTCGACGGCCTTGGGTGACCGGTTCGATCAACCACGGCCAGGAGCGGAGAGTGGTCGTCCTGTGAGCTGAGGCTGGGGCCTCCCTGACAGAGTGTTGAAAGTATCCGTGGTGATGCTATAAGATTGACAAAGAACTACTGTGCACACAGCTGGAAAACTATGCGCGATCGAGAGAACCAGATCGATGCACGTTGCTGAGAGCAAGGCACTCGCTCATCACATTGCTGAGAGAGAAGGTAATGGACCCATGCCTTGCGTACTTTGCTGGACAATGCAGTAGATCGAGCGGCATGGCAACCAGACATGCATTGTTCAGCTCAGGCAAAACATCAAATGCAGTGCGCGAGAGCTGATTGGTAAATAAAGGAGGAGCAACACACTGAACCGGGTGCAACCGTGCAAGGATATCTGATAAGAACATACAACAATTTGGCCATGGCAAAACAGTAGTAGTTTTGTGTGCATAAGAGCCAATAAGCTTGAACGGAAGCGTACAAGGATTAAACCTGCAGCAGGAACAGTTAGTTGTTGTGTGGTACTACTGGAAACAATTTGGCATGCTCAATGAATTAAGAATGATAAGAATGAGATGAAGAAGACGCGTGGGAGAAAGGAAGATCAATCAGCTGGGGAAGGAGGGCTACAACAATTCAGATGTCCTATAAAATAATCAGAAGAAAAATAAAAGATGAATTTAGGAAACTCTTTTGGCAACAATATCTTGGGGATAAAGTATCAAGTCAGGTAATATGAAAATAAATAACTCTACTTAGTTCCATTTTTTTAAAAAAAAGAATATATACAATTACTAACAAGGGTTTTCACATAAATCTATTACTCTTCTTTTTTGCTAAACCAAAACTTATGCTAGAAGATAACTTTGAATAGATACTTGACCATTAATGTAATGTTGTGTGGAAGATATTGTGTGTTTGTAATTTCAATCAATTTAGATGTTCTTCTTTCATTCTATGTATCTATGTTCTGTTTTAGGGCATGTTTGTTCCTCCGATCTGGTAAGATATTGTCCTCTTAAAAGATATATGTGTATCTTAAATAAAAAATTAGCAGAAGATGGCTAAAAGACATCCGGGTAGCACCCCAGGGACCCGGGTTTGGCTATCAGTGGGAGCAAATTTTGGGTTGGGTAAAAAATTCCCTCGATGCCTCCACGCCAAAACACGGTTTAAGGCCCAACCCAGGTCGATGGCCGCCTCACGTGAACAACAAGTCCACTGTGTAACGGTGAAGGCAGGTGTTCGGGGTTTTAGTTTACCTACGTGAGTGGTCTTTTCTATCATGCAATCCTCGAGGCCATCTTACCCAATGCAGGTCAAGTTTTTTTAATAATAAAAATTTAGCATTATTGGAACTTTCATGGCATAGGCATCATACTCATGTAGCTCATATATGATCTCTGATATATATGCTCATAATTTAGAGTTATTGCAATAAAATGTCTTAGTATGTCTTCTTTTCCAGTGAGCACAAATTTGTATCTTTTGCCAAACTTTTAGAAACACTAATTTTTACAGGCTAGAGTGATCAATAAGTTTAGTGTTTTACAAATCAAATTTCAACATAATTTTTCATGGCAAAGTGGGAGATGGGCATCAAGCAAAAACCTAGCTTGGTGGTTCAATTCTCTAAAGGCATTGTTGTGCAGAATATCTATCCCCACTTTTGAGTGACATTTTGGGTCATACATTCGTAAACTACGCTAATCAAACAGACAAAATGGATCACAAATTAGGATGCAAAAAAAAACTCTCCTTTTATTATATATGATTTTTGCAAATCAATGTTACGTTTCATGTTTATGCTTGGCTATAGCTTACTTTTGGAAGTAAATTCCTTGGTGGTTGTAGCTTATTTGTCCTTTGTAGTAAAGTATTATTTGAGTAAAAATGTTCCATTATCTTGAAAATATGAATATAAAAAAATTAAATTACTAAAAAAATAGAGTTACAAATCTAGCCGCGGTATTAGCACGGGCCATCTTGCTAGTTTTCTTTAATTTTAAAGGTCTAAATTTTAGAGGTGAAGACACGGGACGCGCCCTAAAAGGATGGAGAAGTAATTAACCTGTGCATGCATCATCAGCAGCAGCCAGGCCACCACCGCGCGTGACTATCCTTAAAACTGAATGAAGAAACGACCAGACTCAAAGGGCAGAACTTGTTCGGAGGTCAATTTGGCCGTGCTGAACTTGCATTGACCCGTGGAGGCGGAGGAGAATCTGAACGCCGGTCCTACAAGGCTACAACTGGCCAAGAAGAGGCTGCTTCCTGCCGCCATGCCACATGCATTGTGACGGACAGGTCGACCAGGCTGTTCGGGTCAACAATTGCCGCTCGGCTCGAAGAACCGTGCGCTGTGCCAGCGTGCCTGCGACCCTGCGTGGCAGCACCCGGCAACAGTAGGAAGCGCAGCAACATGGCCAGGCCGTCTGGCCCCGGCCTTGGGTATCTATGCGCAGCCTATGCCTATGGCCCCTAGGCCTGCATGGGCGCAGACGCGATAGGCCGGTGTGGGGGCACACGGCCGGCCAGCAGCCTGAGATAACCCTTCATGGCCTGGTTTCGTGCTGCGGTGGTGGGGACGCCGCTATTTGATCGTGTCCGTCGCCGGTGGCGGGCAGGGCCGGCATTCATGATTCAGGGGCCGGACGGCTCGATCGATCCGTCCATACGCAGGTGACCTGGTCATGATTGCGCGCTCGGTCGCGGACTCGTGGAGGTCGCTGCCGCCATGATGCCTCGTGCGGCAGCCGGCAGCGGCAGGGACCCGCCGAACCCGCCG
>LAPY01000692.1:68626-78647 GCA_000970635.1 Eragrostis tef
GCGCGGATGAGCTGCAGCGCCCTCGGGGTGTGCCCGGTGAGGCGCCGCAGCAGAGGGAGGAGCAGGCGGTCGAGGAGACCGATGGAGAGCACGACGGTCATGAGACGAACATGGAGCCCGCCGGCACCGTGAAGAAGCCGCCGATGGCGCGGCATCTGCACGCCGATGGCCACGCTGAGGACGGAGCCCGCGCTCCAGACTGGAAGGATACGCGCGCAGCACGGCCTTAAAGTCCTCCACCTGATGCACCGTGCAGATGCGCCACGGCCGGGCCACCGAACCGTCCGATGCCGTGATGTCGCCGTCGGTGATCATGGCCGCACGGTTCAGGAAGCTACAGTTATGATTTCAGTGATAGTTGAAACACATAAAAAGACATTACTGAAGTTACTAATACTGGAAGGTAATAGTTTGCTTCTGCCATAGATCGTCAGTCTCCAATTACTTCCGTTCAAATGTTCTTGGTTCCAAGTCATGTTTAAATCAAAAATGTTCTAACCTACTCTATCTTACTTTTTAAAAGACACACAAACGCGGTCACACAAAAAGGCCCCCTTGTGCAAGCGTGCAGATTCTGCTACACTCATTTAGATGTCTTGGCCGGGATTAATGCTAAGACCCTCGAAGCAGGAGTGTGTTAATAGAGATGAGCAGGGTAACCATGTATAACCTAATGGTCACTAATCTGTCGTACAGAACAGCTTCTCAGGAGACATGCATGACCTGGCTAATTCACCTGATGATTCCAAAATGTTGATGTTTTGGTTATCAATCAGACACATGATCTTGCAGTACATTTGTTTGTCCCAGCATCACTCTCTCAATTTTATTTCGTTACATTCCGGGTAAGCATTCTATACAAACTCCCTATGGCTTATATACAAATTGATGGGCTAGCTGGATATTCTCTTGTTGATGGCTTTGCCGCTTACATCTCTGACTCGCTTATTGAGCTTAGAAAAACCCAATTATATGTATTTGGTGCACCAAAAAGCAGTAACCAGAATTAGGTATGATATTGCGTTAACCAGAAGAAAGAATCAGTTAAGTCTTCTTGGCGGTCCTAGAAGCAAGGGGAATCAGTAATAGAAATTAGCGTTTTCTTTTTGTGTGTCCTTCTCATTATGTTCCGATACAATTGGTTTGTATGTATGTTTGAATATCGTTAATTTGTTGGTGGATAGTGCACATTTTTAGTAACATCAACTTGTAGCTTTTTTTCCCCTCGAGGAATATCAACTTGTAGCTAGTGCAGGAAACATTCCAATGCTTTGGAATATATGCCTGCGCCAAAAGTAATGGACGGCTTGAAGGGGCTAATTAACCTCACACATTATTGTTCTGATTGCTGTTTGTTCTGTCTGCATAATTGCATGCCGATAATTTTCTCACGTAGTCATCTTTTGGGGATAGCAACATGTCTTTTTGCCCTATAATTAGCAGCAAGATTCTTAACCCCTCATTGACTTATTGTTGCATTTACTAGTGTATTTGTTACTTTCTATTTAAGCTGGTGAGGTGGGTCGATATTGCGAAGCAGATTGGACGATGTCTGTCAAATTCAGTGCTTTGGACAATCCGGATAGTATCAGTGTCCTTACGCCTGAATAAGGCACCTAACGACTCTTAAGGGTTATTTCCAGAATGCAACATCATTTACTTTTGCGAAGACCAGAACATCGATTACATTGGATATGAAAATTAAGCAGAATTTCCTTACCAAAAGCTATCGCTTGGAGCAATACTAGTGTCACCAATCTTGCCGTCCCCATCACCGTTGGGTCGTCGTCCGTGGTAAAACCTCGACTGCTCTGACGTCGCCAGGCTAACCTGCCTCTTCCTGGCAGCGGCGAAGGCCACCCTCTGCGATGCAGATTAGACGGTGTCTGTCAAATTCAGTGCTTTGGACTAGTTAAGGGTTTATTTCCAGATTGGCACATCATTTTTACTTTTGCGAAGACCAGACAAAGTGTAACTTAACATTGATTAAGCTTGATATGAATACTATTAAGCAGAGTTTTCTTACCTAAAGCTGTCGCTTGGAGCAATATTAGTGCCACTAGTCTTGTCGTCGCCATCAGCACTAGGTCGTCGTCCGTGGTAAAACCTGGACTGCTCTGACGTCGCCACGCTAACCTTCCTCTTCCTGGAAGCGGCGACGGCCACCCTCGCGAGCCCCGTGAACGGGCTGCCTCGCACGGTTGGCCGTGGTATAACCCTGGACGTAGACGATGACCGTGGAGCCGATCACGGAGGAGCCATAGAGCAGGACGAAGAACCAGTTGAAGAGCACCTCGCGGTCGCCCGGGGACTCGAATTGGTCCGAGCCCATGGTCGCCTGGTTGAACCGCGACCCCGCGGCGGTCAAGCACATCAGGAGCACTCCGGCGTACAGCGCGGCCATCTGCCCGGCCGTGGCGGGCTCGCAGGCGCCGGAGCCGGGCTGGCACGGCGCTGGCCGGAGGCTGTGCAGGCTCGCAGTGAGCGTGAACACGACCAGGGCCTGTGCGAATGAATGAATTCAGGAAGATGGCCTGACACGATAGATATGCTTGTGTGGAGTAGTAAGAAGTAGGCGGTGCGTGTACTGACCAGGACGGAGATTGCCATGGAGACGGCGACGATCGGGTAGCAGCCGAAGAAAGCATCAGCGACGATAGCTCCGACCACCGGGGCCACGCTGATGCAACCGGCGACGATGTTTGATATCTGAGCCGCGTCGACGCTCGGCACGCGGTACTCCTGTATCAGGTACACTTGCTCAGAGCTCCACTGGTCGCCACGCCCACACCAAGGATCGCCACTGCACATACGAATGTAACATGGCTCACTATTAGCGAAAAACCAAAAAAAAAATGTAGCATGGCTCACGTTCCATTCACACATACACAGAGAGAGAGAGAGAGACCTCCGAGGAAAGGGAAGGTGATCCATCCACCCTTCTTCCTTGGATCATCACTCGGCTGCTGCAGAGACTCATGATCGACGCTGAGGTGAGGACGAGACAGATGGTCAGGTTGCGACCCGTTCCTTTCCATACTGATGTAATTTCTTCTCTCTGTTCAGAACTGTCGGGATTAATTAAGCTTGCTACAAGCCCGGGTATCGTAGAACATATACGAGTCCAGAAATGGTAGCATTTATAAGCACGGGTGCAGGAACCTGTGTTACGAATGAGACGACAGCCAAACCTTATCGTTTTAGAAGTACTAAATAAAGTCTAATTACAAAACTAATTGCATACCTCTGGTCTAATTCGTGAGACAAATTTAATGAGAATAATTAAACCACGATTAACATGTAGTTGCTGTAGCATCACTGTAGTAAAACATAGATTAACTGGGCTCATTAGATACCACACATTTGTCAAAAAAGTTTTTCATTAGACTTTATTTAATACTTTTAAATGACAAAATTCTCTTTGATGTGACAAGTCTAAAATTTAGAGGTCTGGAAACGAACAGGACAAGAGTTCAAGTGTGATTATGGACGAGCAAGTGGTACTTAGCCCCTTTTTAATTGAAGAAAACACATGAAATTGTGACCGTACTTTTCTGTTGATTGGAATCATACAAATTTACACTTCTATATAATTTAATGGCTGTACCTCAAAAAGTTCTGAATATGTTCGCGTAATGATCTGTATGTGATACAAATTGACCCATCTTATATTCAATCCTAGAAAAAAAACATTAAAATACCTAAAAATAGGCAATGCATCTAGCCTTCCAATCGTTTACTAAGCAAAATCATTTAGCCCAAAGAACCCAAAGTGTACTTTTATAAGGTTGAATGTTCGTGTGTTGTTAGTGCCTGAGTTGTAAGACCCAAAATACTTATTTTATGTTGCCTAACTCTGCTATTATGAAATAAGTAACAATCAAACAGATGGGCCGTGGTATAAATAGAAAAATACAAATCTTATAAAAAGAAAAGCACTTGGCTCTCATTTTGTTGTGCTAAAAAAAGTTGTAGCTTTGTGTTTTTTTTGTTAAAAAAAAGCATTATACTTCGTCTCCAAACCAACCAATGAGTAGCGGATCAATTATCTTTTTTTTTTCTTGACATCAGCCCAATTGTTTCTGGACCAGACCAACAACACCCCAGCCCAGACCAGCCCAGCCCACTTGAAGTACAGCCTCCAGTTAGGCCAGGGCTAATCCAGCCAACAATTGCACAAGTAGCATAATAATCGAGCCCGTGAACGTGATGCGTGTAGACCGGCCCAGACTGATGCGCCGAACGTAGCTCCTGGCCCACGAGTCAGTTACTCGCCGCATGAGTAGATCTTTCTAGACCTCAGGCGGGCCCCACCGTCCTCCTCTTCCTGCCCGAAGTTCCTCCCGATTTCTTGGGATTCGACCAGTAAAACCCGGCCAGCTCATCCGCTCTGGCACGATCTCGTCCGGATCCGGCTGTCGCTTTACACGGCACAGCGTTTTCCGCCCATGAAACGTCGAAGTCTCCGGATCCCAGCGCTGCTCCAGTCACGTGTCGCGTTTCTCAGCCGAGGGCCGTGCCCTCGCTGTTCGTCATGGCGGGCCGGAGCCACGCACGGAGTGAGGTCAATTGAACACACGCCTCCTCTGTTAAAAAAAAGAAAAGAGAACACATGCCTCCCGCAATGGCGCGGGGTCGTCAGCGCCCGCCCCACAACAGGGTAACGACGCGGTCGCCTTCTGCGTAGTGTGCGCTGTCCTGTTGGCAACCGAAGTTCCGTGCCGAACCAAAATTTTCGCGGATGAAGATAGGAATGCCACTCGCTGTCCAGTCTGGAAGTTAGCGCACGCTACTGCCATGGAAAGCTTGGACGGAAGCAGCAGCAGCAGCTCGAACTAGAAAGAAGTACTAGCGGTGGCGTCGTCCGGTAGCCAATAAGCCGCTCATTGTTGGAAATTGGAAGTTGCAGTATGAACAGGGCCCAAGTGTCCGGATCCCAGCACCGCTCCAGTCACGTGTCGCGTTCCTCAGCCGCGGAGCCGTGCCCTCGCTGTTCGTCGTGGAGGACCCGAGCCACGCACGGAGTGAGGTCAATGGAACACACGCCTCCTCTGTTAAAAAAAAAAAAAGAAACTCCCGCAATGGCGCGGGTCGTGGGCGCGCGCGTGCCGGCGCCCGCACCACAACAGGGTAACGACGCGGTCGCCTTCTGCGTAGCGTGCGCTGTCCTGTTGGCAACCGAAGTTCCGTGCCGAAACCAAATTTTCGCGGATGAAAATAGGAATGCCACTCGCTGTCCCGTCTGGAAGTTAGCGCACGCTACTGCCATGGAAAGTTTGGAGGGAAGCAGCAGCAGCAGCAGCAGCAGCTCGAACTAGAAAGAAGTACTAGCTGTGGCGTCGTCTGGTACTAGCCAATAAGCCGCTCATTGTTGGAAATTGGAAGTTGCAGTTGTTCTATGCTTCCGCGGTCCCTGCTTCGGCGGCGAGGCGCCAGCCGTGCCCATCCGACGACGACGCCGACGAAGCCCAGCACCAACCGCGCGCCGCCGCATCGGAGCCGGAGGAGCAGGATCATCGGCCGTGCCACAGGCCTGACCCAGACGACGAACTGCGGCTGCCTCGCCGACAGCAATGGTGAGTCCGATTGCACCCTTGCCTTTTCGAGCACCTCTGTCCGCAATTCCGAACTGCGCAATGCGCGATCATTTCAATTCGTTTTGTGCCGAAGAGCATCCACCGATCATAAGTTCGCTGTTCAGTTTGCGTGCGATCATTTTGGGCGGAATATGCAGAGGTTAGCATTCGAATGTCAAGTTCAAAACAGTCGTTGCGAGGAGTTATGATTGTAAAGCGACACGTCCGTATGGACTCGGGCAAATCCAGTCGCTCTGCCGAGATGGGTGCCCATTTGCCACGCAAGACGATAAGGTTCGTACACGCAGACCGCTGACCGTTTGCGGACCCCGGACTCCTCTGGCCCACGGCAACCACTCCAACTGTTAAGGAACCTGACGGCCAGGATGCTCCCACCGCATTAGATCCGACGGACGGACACGATCCGCTAACAAGCTCCCATCCGGGCGGACGGGCCGGCGGTCCCCTCTATAATCTCGAAATTTCAGCCACCCAAATGTTCCCCTCACCCTAATTAATTCGTTTCCCGTCGGCAAACTCAAAATCAATTCCGTTCACCGGAGGAAAAAATTTACCGCCTCGCGTCGTCCTCGATTCCTCCGCCACATCGCCGTCGTCTATCCCGTCTCCTCCGCCTCCTCCTGTCTTCTCTCTCTCTCTGCCCCCCTCCCTAAAAGCCCCGGCCATTGCCGCGCCGAGCTCCCATCCTCAACGCGAGCAGTACCAGCACCGGCACACCCCCACTTCATGGCTCCTGCTCTCCTCCGCGCCGCCTCCCCTTGTCTCCACCCCGCGTCCACCTGCGCCGCCGCGGCCGGCTCCGCTGACTGCGGCCGGGGCCACGGCACGGTGAAGGTCAGCTGCTCCCCGCTCTATTCCCATTTCATAGAGTCCGTAGCACATGGTTTTTCGATTTATTGATTTGTGGATTGTGTGGGGTGCGGCAGATCGGTGATGCGAGGCCGCGTGATGTTGCTCTGCGGGTGGGAGGATCTAGCCGGTGAGTTGAGTCGATCCCGTCCATAAATTCTGCACCGTTTCTAACTTGGATTACTTATTGGATCGTGGAGCTGATTGTCTTTCTGCAACCTCCCCTCAAATCTGGTGCACAAATTTATGCGTCTGAACTATTATCTGAACTATCATGGTTGGAGATGCGAGCGTTTTTGCTTGGTCAGCTTCCTCGATGAATGTTTTTCATGGTTTCGATTAATCTAGCTTCTGTGCTTCTGTACCGTACACTTGATGCCTCTGTTCCTACAATATGAGAGGACGAGTTTGCTGGCTTACTGTGCTGCACAATAGCCTAAGAAAGGAGGCCGGTTTGGGGAATTGTATGTACATTGATATATAGCTTAATCAAGTACACGATTCTGCAATTTAGAGCAGCCTTTTGCTTTCCTATGATTTGAATTTCCTGCGGTACACTGTTGTCGGATGGAAACGCCATGGTAGCTGGATTTAACTGCTGATTAAGCCAGTGCTCAGGAGTCGGAACCGAACTTCTATTTTTGTTGTCAGTATGGTCACAACTGGTTCCAATTTAAAACTACTGAGAAACATCTCTTTCACTTATCTGCGATTGCTTCAATTTACTACTACAGGAAAACATCTTTTTCACTTGACTATATATAGTATTATGAGCAAGTTGGTTTTGCTATGTTGAGCCAGTTGGTGCATTGTAGCAAAAGTGTATCAATGCAATACTAAAAGAGTTAACAGTGTATGGTGCATCTCTAATAACCTTTTGCCAAGTTTTTTTTTTCTTTCGGCAGGCGAAACATATTTGTGGCCCACCTTATTTATTAATTTGTTTTGAAAGCAAAATATTGAATACCTTTTCTTCTACAGGAGAGAACTCTCATGTGTGACTAAGGCCTCGAGAGATCATTCTAGCTTGACCCGAGAACTTTTAGATTTTCAACATGAGGCAGTAGATGAGGTGGGTGCAGAACATGATCCATTCAGCGACTTGAAAGGGAGGTTCATGGACTTCAAAAAGCGAAACTACATGTAAGTAGATCACAAAGTATGCATTGGCTGATTCACCTTCACATTTCCAAAGATGGATTTTCTTTATGTATACTGACACCATTGAATCTGCAATCATGGACAGGGAAAATTACTCTAATTACCAAAATCTTGCTGAGCAGCAAACACCAAAGGTACATGATGGTGGGATTGATTGCTTATCATCTTAATTTTGTCATTACTGGGCCTCATGTGATACTTTTGTTTTTCTGTTTCTGTGTGCAGTTCATGGTGGTTGCTTGTGCCGACTCCAGGGTCTGCCCTACCGGTATTTTGGGGTTTCAGCCTGGGGAAGCATTCACGGTCCGTAATGTGGCAAATTTGGTACCACCATTTCAGGTATCACAAAATTGGAACATTTTAGGTTTTATTGGACTTTTACAAGCATTATGATTCCTTTGTGATATTACTGACTGTACACAATATGCTGCAATAACAGCATGGGGCTTCGGAGGTCAGTGCTGCACTAGAGTTCGCCGTCAATACACTTCAGGCATGAATCTTTTGTGAATTGTGATACTCTGTAGTTTCATAACTGCCTTTTCTTCTTCCGCCATTGTTATTGAACATACGCAGAGACTGTTGAATCATTAAGATTCGTGACACAGCTACCTTCATTTGCTCAGGTCGAAAATATTTTGGTGGTAGGTCACAGCCGTTGCGGTGGAATCCAGGCATTAATGAGTATGAAAAATGATTCAGACTCTGGGTAAAAATTATAGCCATTTCTTCGTTACATGTTCTTCCATGTACTTCTTCATGATGCATGTCTGATTTTGTTTGTTTCTTGACACAGAAGCTTTATTAAAAATTGGGTTTCAATTGGGAAGAGTGCAAGGTTAAGCACAGAAGCAGCAGCTGGAAATTTGAATTTTGAAATGCAGTGCAGACACTGTGAAAAGGTGAACTTTCTCTTTGTGACATACAATTGTTTTAAGCCTAACTTTCACAAAATTTTACCTCCTGTAGAGTTCTGGATAGGCTTAATTATTTCCATGGCCTTTACTGATTCCAAGTCATCCCAAAATGTTATTCTGTAAACCCCTTAATGTAGTTTGCCTGAATTCTCAGATCAAATTTGAAGCGTTGTATGCAATTCAAATCTGTTTTACCAGTTACAGATGTGGTCTTTCTCGTGGTCCTATATGTTATTTTGATATTTTTAATCTTATTGTTGTGCCATATAACTCCACATAGATCATTATGGTTGTCAGATACATGACTGAAAGAAAAGCAACACCAGTTGCCTGACTTCTATCCATTGTTTTGGTAACAGGAATCAATAAATAGCTCACTCTTGAACCTGTTAACATACCCTTGGATAGAGAAAAGGGTGAGTGAAGGTACTTTGAACCTTCATGGAGGCTACTATAACTTTATTGATTGCACATTTGAGAAGTGGACATTGGTGTACCGTAAAGGGCTCGCAGGAGGAAGCAAATATGCTATAAAGAACAGATCTACATGGTCTTGACCAACAAATGTCTTATTACTTACTTGGGTAAATTTCATTCTGTCCCCTGCAGTTTAGCATGGTTTCGCTTTGCCATTACATTGTCCATTGTCATTGCACCTTGCTCCATTGTGGTATTGATTTCTGCAAAGGGGAGTCCCTGTATCAAGTAACTGTTACAATGCTGCTGGCATCATCCATTGACATGCATGGTACTATTGCACTAGCTTGTCATGGTTGAACCTGTTTATTTGTAAACAGTAAAGACGCAGATGCATCAGCATTGTACCAGTTGCTTGACACAAGGACTCTACCGCAGGAAAACAAAACCACAATGGAGTGAAGTGCAACACGGTGAACAATATGGTAGCAAAGTGAAAGTCTGACAAACTGCCGGGGACAAAGTGAATTTTATCCGACTATTTGTGTTGTTTTATGGTGTTTTACAAATAAGCTGCAGAATCAGATTTACGGATGTATCATGTATGTAGACTAGCCACATTTGGCATCATCGTCTTGTAACATTGTTTGGCGTAACATTGTTGTAACAGCGTGAGATTCAAATATGTAAGGCCTTTGTAACTGTACGTTGTATCAATATAATCGTCTTGTATGGTTGAGCTCCATAAAGAATTGCTTGAACGTCATTTTCAATACTTGAGCTTCTTATGAAGGAGTGCTCCGTCCTGAACACCCCTACATCAGAAGCTTCTTTTAGCACATTGCCTTCACCGTCATGGTTTATCTTCTCCGGTAAAAGCTCAACAGTTTGTTCGTTATCGTTATATGTATCGGGTTAGTGCATGCGCCACCACGCCCCCCCTTACTGGCCCGTGCGTCGTCGTCAGGGGTAGCAAGTACGTGTCGCCACGAGCTAAGGAGCAAGGAGAGATGGACTTACCCGGGAGGCCGCGGGGAGGAGGGTGCGGAGCGTGGCGAGGTGGGCGTTGATGCGCTGCCT
>LAPY01000692.1:107076-122342 GCA_000970635.1 Eragrostis tef
GGGGGACGGCTCGTCGTCGCCGTGGCCGCCGGCTGCCGACGACCCCATCCGCGAGAAGATGGTCAGCAGGCACCGCAGCAGCTCCTCCGACAGTTTGTTCGGCACGCTCGAGTTGTCCGGGGACGTCGCCTTGTCAGAGTTACTGCCGGCAGATTCCGCAGGTCTTTTACGGTCGGGCGTCGCAGTCGTTGTCTGCATGCGTAATGCCGAGAGCATCAAAACGGCAATCAAAGTGACAGCGTGGTGAAAAGGAACTGGCTGTTTACTGTGTTCATACCTGAGTAGCAGGAGTAGCCCTGCGTTTGTCAGGGGCTACTGCTGCCGCCGGCGCTCTGGACTTGGGCGTCTTCTGCTGCAACGGCGTCTGGCGGGAATTCCTGCTCGACGAGTTGCTGCATGATTGGTTCTCCTTCCCCGCGCCGGAGCGGTCGTCTTGGCTCGGCGTGGAAGGGACTGGCTTTCGTGGCGTTTGCTTGACGCCGGCGACTCCATTGTTCAATGAAGGACGGGCGGGGGGATGATTATCTGAGCCGTGGCGTACTGACGGAGAGACTTCCGAATTGGGCACCGGGCTTGATGGTGGGAGCTGATGCGGCGGCACGGGTCCCTCGCCGCCGGCGAGATGCGCGTTCTTGTTGGACGATGTGATTATCGCCTCCTGGTACAGCCCTTGCCGGAAATTGACCACCTGCTCCTCGAGCCGGACGACCTCCTCTTCCAGCACCGCCACCTCCGCAAGAAGAGCTAGCGTCTTCGCAGCACAATGCAGTAGAGCAAGGAGCGAACCAGTTCAGAAACTGAACAATCAAATCTTCAGAACAGAACGCGGGCGCAGCGCCAGACCTGAGACGGCAGGTACGGCGGCAGGCGAGGCAGGGCCCCAAGCGGCCGCGTGAACGCCCGCTCCAGAGCGCGGTGGACGTTCTCCTCATGCCGCAGCTTCTTCTTCAGCTTGTCGACCTGGACGGCGGAATTCACCACCCGCAAGACGTCAGAAATGAGCTACAGGGAGCAATTGAGTCCGACAAATTCGAGGCATAGAATTTTCAAGTACATCTTGCTGCAGTGCGAGCTTCCGCTCCCTCCTCGACTGAATTCTGTTCGTGACGGTCCTGCCGGTGGCCGCCGCGTTGGCCGATCCCCTCGCCGGCATCGCCGGCTTCCTCGGATCCTTGTCCGTCACCTGAACGCAAACACAATCATTAAAAGGGAAAAGAAGCCTCATTTAGCTGCCAAAGAAGGTTACTAACGGAAGCAAAGCTCAGATTCCTCCGGTCCAAAGATAAAGCTAAAGGCAAGGCAATCTAAAGAGGAAATGGGGTCAGGGGCATTG
The DNA here is from genome assembly GCA_000970635.1 of Eragrostis tef. Lineage (NCBI taxonomy): Eukaryota > Viridiplantae > Streptophyta > Magnoliopsida > Poales > Poaceae > Eragrostis > Eragrostis tef. The sequence goes on from LAPY01000692.1 coordinate 108,410, forward strand.
AACAGATGCTACTTCAGCCCAATGCGATCTGCTCTGCGAAGCAACTGATGCTAGAGGCCAATGAACGCGCGTCATGATCTTGTCATAAACGCCACCAACCAGTCTTAGCTCGCAAGAACATCAGATGGCACTGTTCTTCGTTGTACTCTTGCCACATTAACTCAGGCTTCGTACCAAATACGGAAACTGCTACGGATTGCTGACAACCGATGCATAGACATTCATGGTCGTATTGTGAGGTCTGAAAAAAGAAGCGAATAGAAACTGAAGCACGGAATTCTAACGGCTGGCCTCCAACGGACGCCAAAGTCACCGATGAACCAAGAATCAGACGCGGAAACCGAAAATTGACCGCACATTGTCACCTCCTGGGCGCTCAATTCCAGGAAAAGAATGTGGCCTTTCAGTTCCTCCCAACTAGGAAGGCGAAAAACAGAGCACACCGAGACACGAGAGAGAAGCACGTACTCTGTTGTCGCTCTTTGCGGCGGCGGGGGCCTTGGCGCCGTGCGCTGCATATGCGTTTCTATCAGGACAACGCAATGCAGTTCGAAAAGAGGAGCAATTGAGTGGACACCTCAACTGGGCAGGCCTCTATGGGCATCGACGTGACCCCGACGCCATTAAAGATTCTTCCTGGAGCTCTGGGTCGAGGTTTGGCGGCAGCAGGGCTTGGTCCAGCCGCCGGGAACAGAGTAAGGGCGAGCACCGCTAGCGGATTCGATTCGGCGGCGCTTTTGGTTGGGGGTGCGGGAGGGGGGATGGCGGTGCGTCAGTTCCTTTCCTTCTGCCGTGGGAATTGGGTTCGGTTTTGTGTAACGTGGGAGTGAGTCCTGATGCGGTGGCGCCATATATATGCAACGGGCGCTCGTGGTAATTTTGCGTGACGGTTGAACTTCAATTTCACTTTCTTTATGCAACCCATTTTTATCTTGGCTAGCGGCTACTCATTTTTTTTTTTAAATTAACTGTGTCAATTCTCTGTTTAATGGATGTTTTACACAATGCAAATTTATATAATCCTACAACACATTGTCAGTCAAAATATAACTAATTCTGGCATAAGAACCATCAGACTAGTGTAATCGAGGGAGCATTTCACCATTCGGTTGGACCACATTTTTTCAGATTTGTTAGATGTAGAACAAGAGAGAAATTTAAGTGCAATGCTACACCAATTTCAGGAGCAGTGTGTTTAGATATTTTTTTCCTACTTTAAGCTAGACGTAACTATCAATGTAAGTACCACGTACGTAACGTAACCTGACACTGGACGCTGAAAACTATCCGTGCGGGCCGTGGCCGGAGCGACTCCGGAGCCGCTCGATTAATCGCGTGTTAATACCCACAGACAAGTGGACCAAACACGTTAATGGGCCCAGACATCAGTGTCGCTATGACAACGTTATGGACCGCGGTCCTCGGGCCCTCTTTCTTCTTTTTCTACCGACGGGGCCCGGCAGCTCCCGTGGGCCAGGGAGAGCGATTGACGGGCCCAGGCCGCGCGCGGCAAATTATGTTCCTTTTGCTTTTCCAGCTTCGAGAGCCTCTCACAGGGGCAGCTTCGATAGCCTTTCACTTGTTTTTTTCTGCAAAAAAATATCCATTTGATTTTACCGTGATCGATTCGTCTGTCATCTGCGGCAGCAGAAATTTACCATCCGTTGGGAACACAGACCGCTGCTGACGGGTTTCCAGATGGTAAATACATACACGACCTGGCCAGGCGCCATGGGACCATGACATGCCCAACTAGCTTTTCATTGTGCAAGTGACGAGTGAACAGTACTATCACTTGTTCGGCCGTGCGTACGTCTCCCCCCTGAGACAAAAGACGAGGCGTGTGCTGCCCTAAAAGGGCACCATTCTGACCTCGCTTCTCCTAGTAGTATATATTTTTCGCCCATGTGAATTGTGCAATGTAAAATTTTCGAAATGGAATAAGAGAGCTGTATAATGTAAAGCTGGAGTAGTCAACCGTTTCGTCCTTGTGATGGAATACAAAAAAAAAAAGAGAGAATGCGCCAAAGGAGTTAGCGCACGCTGGCAAGTGTCAAATGAGTAGGGATCGAACGGCTAACTGGCGCGGGCTGAGAAGGCGCTGGCCACGACAAAGGGCGCTAGGCCGATGATGAGCACGCCGGCACATGCCGATCGCGGCGTAAGCAAGCAATCCCCGCGGTCTGGCCTCTGCTCTATCTTTATGCAGGCCACGCCTGGCGTTGGTTTTCGCAGAGATAAAAGGAGAATCAGGCTGATCCGCAGTGGTTTCTATTCGCGTTGCATGTATGGCCCCCGCTGAGTTGGATGGATTCCTTTGGTGTTGTGTTGGCGTGGCAGTGGATATACTTTGCTTGTTAATTTTCTTCAGGCCTACGGTGTGCTTCGAGCTCGACCGTGTATATATGTATGGCTCATGCAACGGACACATCCGGACCATGAATGCCTTCGTATAGACGAGTTGGTGTATAAAAACCGCAGCCGCACATATATTACTCGGACATTCATTCCTGAGCGCCGTGGCCCCCGTACGTGTACCACCACTTGTGCATGCGCCGGGTTGTCCATGAACATTTTTTGGAAACAAGAAAAGGAACGACCTCTCATGCCCTCCCGCACTGATCATCTCCATTGTGCGTACGTGCTACTCTCGTGGCATATGTTGTTACATTGCTACCGACGCATGGCGACGTGCGTGTAATCCTTGATACAACAGCACGCCAGTAAGCACGTTTCTCCAACTTTTCCGCGCGCGTACGTTGAGTTCAAATCCAAGCAGAAGAGAGAAACGCTTTGCATTATGGGTGTGACTCCTCCTCAGTGACTGAGATTTTGCTAATCTCTCAGTCACATTTTCGGAACAACCAAAATGTACACATGAAATATTTGTTTTGTGAAGCTGGAACATTTTTTTATTAAAGTTGGAACATTTAGTACAAACAAAATTTATTTTTTCGAAAAATGTTCTGCTGATTCGAAAAAATGTTCTAGCTTTAACAAAAAATGTTCTAGCTTCAATAAATCAATGTTCCACGCATACATTCTATTTGTTCCGTAAGATATAATCAGAAATTGTTCTAGATTTTAGTCATCTAGTGACTAAATGTTCCAGCTTCAATCAAAACATGTTCCAGCTTCACTAAACAAATGTTCTGTGTGTACATTTTGGATGTTCTGAAAATACATACGGCCCAGTCGCACCAGCAACCCATTAAACCATATAGCAGTGTAAATCTCACAATCATAGAAGTTTTATCCCTTGATTCCACAACCATAATAATATTAGAAAGGTCCGCAACCATAGAATCTTTATCTTTAGGGTGTGTCTCCTTCTCAGGTGACTGAGATTTTGCTAATCTCTCAGTCACATTTTCGGAACAACCAAAATGTACACATGAAATATTTGTTTTGTGAAGCTGGAACATTTTTTTATTAAAGTTGGAACATTTAGTACAAACAAAATTTATTTTTTCGAAAAATGTTCTGCTGATTCGAAAAAATGTTCTAGCTTTAACAAAAAATGTTCTAGCTTCAATAAATCAATGTTCCACGCATACATTCTATTTGTTCCGTAAGATATAATCAGAAATTGTTCTAGATTTTAGTCATCTAGTGACTAAATGTTCCAGCTTCAATCAAAACATGTTCCAGCTTCACTAAACAAATGTTCTGTGTGTATATTTTGGATGTTCTGAAAATTTAACTGAGAGATGTACAAAATCTCAAGTCACCTGAGAAGGAGCAAATCCTTGCATTATGCCGGCATGACACCGGGGCACACTGGCACTAATGATACAGTAGATCATGGTGTGTCCTTTTTTCAGAAAGAAGGTCGCAGCCTTTTTCCTTCCCGGCCAGGCATGCACAATTTGTCAGTAGCCCCACGATTGGTCACAGTAGTCAGGTACGCAGCCGCATGGCGCCTGGACCCCGGCGACCGTTCCATAGCACTGATGGTGTTTCATGCCTGCACAACAGGTCGACTGAATTTTCAGATACCGATCAAATCTTTTGGTTGTTTTTATGCACATGTGCATGTTTAAAATTACAGCGAGCGATCCTGTTTTGGAGTGCACGTTTTTATCAGGAGGCTCATAAAACGAAAGATTGCAACTGTAGATGGGCCTCCTGCTTTGGAGTAGTGTAAAACTGTTCACGAAAGGGAGATGGCATTGTTGCAACTACCTGAAAAGGAGATGGCTCGCTAGATTGCTGGTTCAATTATCGTGGTAGTGAGAACTGAGAAGTAAGCTGCAGCGCCTATGTACGTAAGTACAAAAAAAAAAGAGCATCAGGACAGAGACAGGGTCGCTGTCTAACACGTACTGCGCCCGAAACGAACGGAAGAAGCAGATCCAACCAAGATCGAGCGATCGTGCCGTGTGCGCCGGGGTCCATGTGTAAGCGTGCCAACTGCCAACGGACGGATCGGAGCAGGTCGTCTCGTCGAGCAGCGCAGCCACAAACGCGAGACGCCAAACGCACAACCATCCGCGCGGCCGTGTGTCCCGGTCGAAAACTCACAAACTGCGGGCGCGGACGAGCGCGCGCGCGCATGCTGAAAACAATTGTCGCGTCCGTGGTTGGCAGATTGGCCGAGCGCCCGCCGGCGCGCCGGCTCGAAACGGAATCCCAAGTTCGCTGGCCGCGCGATCCACCAATCTTTGATCCGTCCTAACAAACTTGCCTGGCGCTAGCATTCATGCATGGCCATGGATTGGGGCGAAATACAGCGAGCCCAATCCAAACGGTTAGCTTGGACGATCGAGATATGGTTATCCATTATTATTGCGTGGGCCTGCACGTAGGTTAACAATCTCGATGTCAACTGAGCATCACACTACTATGTATTACTGTATCATTTTTCGCCTGTTTCTAAAGCCTCGCCGGTGCGGTGACCACGGATCGTGGCGAGGCCAAGGCCACTGTGCCGGGCAAGGACGAGGGAAGACCACAGGCACGTGGCCGTGGAGTAGTTCTGTTCCTCTGCGGCTACAAGTTAGGTTAGGCTCCCATTTTGGAGGACGTGCGCAGCGTACGTGCAACAGGGTTTTGTGCGTCTCATCATCACACGGTGACACCGTGAAAGGCAAATGGAGAACACACAAGAGTTCTGTTTGCGGTCTTATCTACCGTTCTCAGATTACTACTAGCTCAAAAAGTTCTTTTAACGAAGTGCATTGGTGGCAGTGTGCAGAGAGATTGCGCGCAAGAGGTTGCCAGCTTTGCATTCAGCAGAGGTTTCTATTGCTCAGCCTTTGCTGCTTCCCAGTGAGATCTTGCTTCATTTTGCATGGCATGATTAATGCTGCGATTCATCTAAACAAGTGAATTAATGGTGCGTGTACTTCTGGGTGGTGCTTGTTGTGAAGCCAAATCCCATCGTGGCTTCTATGATTTACTGCCTACGGAGTACCTAGTCCTGCAAAGGGAAATTCCACATCTTCCACTTTTCGCTGTTTGCTCCAAAAGTGACACCATGCCGGGCGCGCAGGCGCAGCCAGCAAATTGAGCAGCACTGCAGGCGTGGTACATCAGAGACTGTACGTGCATGTGGACAGGGGTTGCTTCGGATGCACCTCTCGCACTAATTGCTTGCTGATCAGGTAAGGTTAATCTGAGCCATCTAACTTACAGTACAAACCACCAACTGTAGGTGCTAATCTGACCACATGGCTGGCTGATTCCAGAGCACTGTTCTGCAAGCAGCGGCCAGCATTTTGCCTGAAGCTAGTCTACTCAGAATTAGATTTTTTTTAGACTTCAATCACAGGACTAAAAGTGATTGAGACTTTTATGGATCTTTTCATAACCATATCCATCCCTAATCTTTACTCGGTGCCGCTTTTAATAGCTACCACAGATCGTTTTGTGACAGATACTTCCCCTGCAACTTGCGTCCTTAAATGACATAATATCTAAACATTCAGACGGAAGAAGCATCTTTGCATGGACCGCAAAGTACCAGATTAAATGTTAATCTAGGCATCACCGTGTACTCAACAGGACAAGCTAATTTACGGCATTATTACGCACGTTTTATACTTGAAATCACGGGTACGGAAGCATCTCCTGTAAACAAATTATCATGTTCTTGTACGGAAGCAAAAGGGGATTGTGATCCACCAGCAGACAAACTGCAGTGGCCTTCAAATCAGAGGAGGAAAGGGAGCAGAGGTTTCCTGCAATTATCCTCCTTCACTTATGTGTGCTCTTGCTGCTCGGAAAAAGACGGTGGTTGGTTTCTCGGGCATCGCCCGAAAAGGGTGCGCCGATTTGTCCTCCTGTCCTTCGATTACGCCTTCTAGATTGATATGGGTCCTGGTGAGATAAATCCTTTGCCTTTTCGGGTGACCATGTGTTGCTTGGATTATTGCAGGGCATGTGCTCCGTGTGATCTGTTATTCGGTTCAGGCAGAGGAGAGGAATGTGGTTAATGTCGATCGTTTTGGTAGACACGCTTGGTGTAGGATAAGATTAGCCATAGATAGATTCTCTTTTGCAGATCACTGGAATCCATGACATGACCGGAAACGATTTCATATTAGTGCAGTGCTATGATGCCGGATGTGTGTGTCGTGCATGTGTCACAGTGATAGCCATGCACTGCACAGCAAGATCTGCATCTCAGTATGTGCATGCCACTATAGAGCAATTCTGAAAGCACCATCTCTGCACAATGGTGGCAATTGGCAGTTTGGCACCACAGAAGCTCTGATGGAAGTGCAGATCGAAATCTGAAAGCACCCTTGTTTGTTGCGTCGTTCTGGTAGTTTTGTTCATCACATCGACAAGCTGAGCACAAAAGTTGGTGATCGTGAGAATGGGTTGTTGACACGTTGCTTTTCATGAATTTTGCTCCAGATCAGCAGTTCAGGAGATGACAGGGTGCAAGTTCTTGCCAAAAACAAAAGTTGGTGCATGGTCAGGCTTCGACGGGCCTTCCAGATACGTACCGCAAGAATCAGCGGATCGAAGCAGGAGAAGACAAAGCGAGAACACTGTCCAGATTGTGAATTTGGAAGGACTGCATGAAGACGAGGACTTAAATTTGGAAGTTATTTAAGGATTTTGGACAAAGTAGTTGATGCGACAGGTTTGTCATTAAGTACACAGTTGATGGTACCACCGTACCGGCACTCACTGCATTATTGGTTCATTTCTGATTCTTTTGTTCACGCTTCTAATCCTATCATGGAACCTTATCATGGACGTATTTCAATTATCCTTGACAAGATTATGATTATATTACTTCTACAACTGAATGCATGTCCATTTTTCAGTGCGCAAGTCGTCGATATGTATTACACATACATCGAAAACTCAACAATGCATTCGCCATTCAGCGAGTAGTCAGCTTCCTTCACGTAACATCGCCATTTCCATGGTCGGCTAGCGTATGCTGCGGCTGCACGTTGTGCTCCGATCTGTACAGAAACTTGTTTTTAGGTAATACAAAAATACACAGACTCACAGCTCTCTAGTAATATTCAATCAATCAAGAAAAGAAAAGCTTTTATGGAGAAAAATAAGAAAAGTAGGCTTCAATCAACCAGATTTTCTTTTTTGACATGACGCTTTGGCTTCATTTTTTTAAGGAAAACACGGCCCTTTATTATTCATCTAAGGAATAAGTGTTACAAACATCATCAGGTGGTGCCAAAACCAGACCTGCCTACCAATCTGACTGAAAATCGAACTTCTTGCGAGGTTATGCGCATCTCCATTGGAACCTCGATTTTCATGAATAAACTCTGACGAAGCAAAATTCAAACGCCTGACGTTTATCTCACATGACCGTGCTGACCCATGCCATCACCTTGGAAGTTTGGTCGCCGTTGAGCAGTCACTCGCCAAGTGAAGCCATTGGACAAGTATATTGCCGCCAGCGATAGTCCTTCTCGACATGCAAGAATCATCGTTGTCTCTGCGTCAGTAATTTCTTCAAAAACTATGGGAAGCTCAAGGAATCGATCTCCTTTGGCCCAGGTTTCACCAACTCCAAGTCAACAACGAATCGATCAATAAAACAGTGCGGATAGCAGATTTTGAAAAGAGTTCTCATGAATTGCCTTCTGTCTTGCGTGCCAAATCGTCCATAAAGTAACAACTACTATGGTCACCTCACGCTTTTGCTTCATTTTTTTTAGGCGCACGCTTTGGCTTCATATGCTAAGAATCACCCTAAACTGGGCTCAGGTGAGGTATAGTTCATGGGCCTAAATTGAGGCTATAAATACAAAGTTCGGTCTAACATAAGTTGGGCTGGTTGGAAAAGTTAGCCTGAATTAACGATGGGCCGTTAATTTTTAAATTAGTTTAGCCCAAGTTCAAATCGTTCCTCTCTCTCTCTCTTAGTCTCTCTCTCTCTATCTCTCTTCTCACACACACACACAACGGTTAAAAAAAATCCCGGAGAACTATATTCATTGAGACGGCGTGATCATCCATGCATTGCAATATACTCCTAGGCAGCCAGCATATCAACAATTGAATATTGAGCCGGCAAAGTTCACAGAGAAGTCACCTCGATCTGTACATCATCGATTCCATCGTTTGTCGTAGAAAGAGAAAGGCCCCCTTAGCATATCGACAACGTCGGAGGGGACAAAGCATTGTGGCCGATACCCAAAGCTTCTTTTGTTCAACGCCCACAACGCAAGAGATGCATTTTGAAGGAAAATGCTTGGAAATCCAGAAGAGAACAGGGATATATATTCAAGCCATGCTGCCATGTTGTTCGTTCCCTTTTCAATCAGGATGATATTATTAGCTGTGCATAGCAAGTTATATGGTTTAACAATGCGCAAATCTTGCCAGCTGAACTAAAATCAAAGTCCGACGTAACATGCTAGCTCATCACATTCGTGTTTCGGAGAATCCAAACTCCCAAAGCTGAGACGTTTGGGAATATGTCCGGTCAGTCCGGACTGCCATATAAGCATAGCTACTTTGTATACTATACCTATATAAGCACCACCAAATGATCTCCATATCGTCAGCGAGCTCGCAGCAGGATTAATCTGCCCAAAGATGGAGATGAGGATATCTTACTGCATTGTTCTTGTGATCCTCCTGGGCGTGCAGCTCACCAATGCCGCCCTGGACCAAGCCACGTCGCTGAGGCAGTTCATCACGTCCAGGGATGACCGGAGCGACGTCGACACGTCCGCCGAGACCGACACCTGGGCCGACCCGGAAACGAGCTTCCGCGAACTGCCCTCGTACTGCAAGACCCTGCCCAAGGGCAGCAAGGAGGCCGACAGGGTCGCGGCGCTGCAGTACGCGGGCTACGTGACGGTGAACAAGGAGAGCGGCCGCGAGCTGTTCTACTACTTCGTCGAGTCCCCCTACGACGCGGCCTCCAAGCCGCTCGTCCTCTGGCTCAACGGAGGTAAAGCGCGCGGTTAATTTGCCATCAGTTCGCGCGCGGCGCGCGTACGTCCATTTTGGCCTTCGGAACGGTGTGTGTGATCTGCGTGTGTGCGCGCGCCTGTGATGCGTACGTAGGACCCGGGTGCTCGTCGCTGGGCGCCGGCGCGATGATGGAGCTCGGCCCGTTCAGAGTGAACGCCGACGGAAAGACACTGAGCAGGAACCGGCACGCATGGAACAACTGTACGTATATATAGCCGGTGACAGATGGATCGAATGCTGTTGCACTTCTTGCACGGGACCACGAGATAATGGTTAGAGCCGAGAGACTCTACTATATGATTGTTGTGATGACTTGCAGTGGCCAACGTGATCTTCCTGGAGTCGCCGGCCGGAGTCGGGTTCTCCTACTCCAACACCACGTCGGACTACGGAAAAAGCGGCGACGCGAGGACGGCGTGGGACGCGTACGCCTTCCTGCTCAACTGGCTCGAGCGGTTCCCCGAGTACAAGGGGCGCGCACCGTCATCGTGGCCCTCCGTGAAATCACCCACAGGAACCCCGTCAACCTCAAGGGAATCATCGTAAGTTGATCGATCGCCGGCCATGAGCTCCTGACCCATTTTTGACGCTTCACTCAGTGAATGTACTAGGAAAACATGTTCTGCATTCTGCGCTGCTAGCTAGTTACATGTGTTGGCGGTTTCAGGTCGGCAATCCGTACCTCGACGACGACCTCAACGACAAGGGGTCCCTCGAGTTCCTGTGGAACCACGGGGTGATCTCTGACGAGGTGTGGGCCAACATTATTGGGCACTGCCGCTTCGGCCCGTCAGATGGCCTGCTATGCTCCGAGGCGAAAGCGTCATTCCGGAAAGGCAACATTAACCGGTACAACATCTACGCTCCGATTTGCATCACGTCGCCAAATGGAACGTCATACTCCAGTAGCTATGTAAGTTGAAACACTTTAGTCCTAATAACAGATAGCAGAAGCCAGGCACTGATGATCGATGAATTTGGTCCGTCTACGACATCCTCTGACTCTTGCAATTTGGACAGTTACCTGGCTACGATCCCTGCATCGGTCGTATAACTTCGTATAATCTGGCTACGATCCCTGCATCGGCAACTACGTCCAAGCCTACTTCAACAACCCTGAGGTGCAGAAGGCGATCCATGCTCGGATCAACACACGTTGGTCAGAATGCGCGTAAGTACAATCCTGGACCTTCGATACCTCATCTTCCCTTCATGAATTCAGGATCTCAAACCTTCTGTAATTTTGTCAGTGGCCTGCCCTGGAACGATGCTCCGTCGACCATGATGCCGATGATCTCATGGCTTGTTAAAACCGGGTTGAGAGTGTGGGTGTACAGGTAACGTACATCAAGCCAAGCCTTGCTAAACTCCTTACGATAAAAACAAGAATAATGTGGTTCGATTTGCTGTTGACAATACCATGGTTCATTCACTATCAGTGGTGACATGGACGACGCGTGCCCACTCACCGCAACAAGGTACTCCATAAAGGATCTCAATCTCGCCGTCACACAGCCATGGCGCCCCTGGTACAGCCCTGACAATGAGGTAACTAAGGCTACCAATACTGACATGATGCCAAGACACAAGAGATCTAATAATATCTGAGAATGAGGATGTGAGCGAATTTCTAAATGCTAAGCTATGTGATGTTTTCAAAATGCGCAGGTTGGGGGCTACGTTCAACAATACGAGGGAGGTTTCACGTTCGCAACAGTGAGGGGAGCAGGTCACTTGGTACCCAGTTTTCAGCCGAAGAGATCGCTGGTGCTGCTCTACTCCTTTCTAAAAGATATGCTGCCGCCCGCAGTTTCAGTGTGGCATCCATGAGAAAACATGGTTTGAAGATGCTTGACTCATGGTTCTATCACCAAGGATGATACCAGTCTTGTCAAATGCAAAATAATTATATATCGTGTGTCACAAGGGTTCCAACTAGCCCTCGACAAGTATATTTTCAGTTATATATTTTGTTTCTAGTTTTTTTTTACGAGTACCATTTCCCGCATAAGGAGACTTTGCTTCCAAGGTCGAATACTATGTATGGGCCATGAACAGGCCTGAGAAGATTTGATTTTCACAAGACAATTTGAATGGTTTGGTTTACCGCTCACAATCATAAGTAACTATTGCAAACAATGCAACCAATTGGTCCATTATGGTTAATTTACAATAATTATTATTTGATGGTCCCGGGTCTACAGATTATCCTTTTAGCTAAAGCGAGGACAAAAAGTACAAGAGGTGTGAATATGCCCGTTCAGTTAGGGCATAAGTTTTGAGGGATATACTACCTCAATATTTGGCAAATAAAAATAAGCACTGCATTCATTCTCAAAGGCAAGAAATTAATAAATTAGTAAAAAAAATTACCACCACTATCATTAAGAATTATAGGAAATATCCGCATATACATTATAAATTACTCACCACTGCATAAAGATAAACCTAACCCAAAACACCTATTTATCTGTTTGTTAATAACTTCCACTATCATTATTAGAAAAATACAGCTTCTTTACACACTACATGCGTATATAAGAGATCAAAGTTGCCATTAAAATAATCTTGACAAAGATCTTACGAAAATAAACTCATTTAAAGATAAATTTGTGATTTATACTAGCAGTGTAAAATGTGAGGCACCACATTAGTTTCCCAAAATGGACGGTGATGATGGTTTCCAACTATAGTAGGTACTTTTGTAACTAGTAACACGTGGTATTGCAATTAATTATGATCAACATTTCTGCAGAAGTATCTTTTAGGTTCGGAAATTTATCGAACAAGGTAGCTAATTCTGCATAGACCGGGATACATGCTTCTGTTTATTTCCTGTTCATCTTAGCCCTACCCATTACAATATTTCTCAACACACATGTTAATGTGTTAAGGTATTAGTAGACAAAATATGCGACTTGTTTGTAATCAAGAGACATATGGAATTTAAGGAAGTAAGAAAAAACACGCACAAAAAAAATGGAAATGCTAACACTTCAAATTAGTTTTGGTCGCGAGCAGGTGGAAGCATGTTCTTCAGGAAAGAGTAGAGCAGAACCAGTGATCTCTTAGGCTGATAAGAGGGGACCATATGGCCAGCTCCCCTCACCGATGCCAGCGTGAAACCTCCTTGATACTGTTGAACATAACCTCCAACCTGCACCCGTCATGTACAGTTCCAAATCAGAATTTTCCAAATAATCTTACTAGAATTTGAACTGTTTCTATTGGCATTGTTTCTGCAGACCCTTACCTCGATGTCAGGGGTGTACCAAGGGCGCCATTTTTTCGTGACGGTAAGATTGAGTTCTTTGACAGAATACCGTGTCGAGGTAAGAGGGCACATGGAGTCAAAATCACCACTTCAAAGCATTTGGAAAAAAAGGTTTTAGTAATTCGACATGGAACTATCTGTTCAGTACTCATTGTGCATGATGGATGACAGGGATACAGTACCTGTATATCCATACTCTTAAGCCATGATCGAGCAGGCTTTTGATGATTGGCACCATGCGCAGTGCGCGATCTTCGTTGCTCCAGGCCCAGAACATGTCATAACTGAAAAAAACGAAAGAGTTATACGACACATCAGACTAGGTCATCAGGTTGAGGATGAAAAGGTGCAGCCGAGCAGCAGGCTGGTACATTGCACATACTTGCAAATTAACCAGTTGGTGTTGATCCGGGCGTGCAGAGCCGTTTGCACCTCGACATTGTTAAGGTATGCCTCGACGTAGTGATCGATGCAGGGATCGTAGCCTGGTAACTGACACACCAAAATGCCAGTGAGTTTGACGGACGCATCGTCACAGCAGAGTAGTAGGGTTCGAGGTCCGACGAAAAGAGATGAAAGATGTATGGTCTGGTATGGTGGTACGCACGTAGCCGGTGGGGTGATTGGTGCCGTTCCTTGACAGGAGACAGACTGGAGCGTAGATATTGTACTTATCGACGCCCTTTTCATCGAACGAGCGTGTTGCCTCGACGCACTGCCAATCGTCGGACGCGTTGAAGCTGCAGCTGGCGAGGATCTTCTCCCAGACCTCGTCGGAGATGACGCCGTGGCTCCACAGGAACTCGAGGGACCCCTTGTCGTTGAGTTGGTCGTCGAGGAGCGGATTGCCAACCTAGTTCAAGCCGCACAAGATCAATCCCTGCTGACTTGAACTGAACAGTAATTAAATGGCAAACCGAGGACGGAGGAAACTCCAAATTTATTTGACTACTCACGAAGATGCCACGGAGGTTGATGGGTGTCTGCTGGCCGGGGAAGTGGTTCATGGACGTGATGACGGTGGCGAGCTCCGGGACGTAGTGGCCGCCGTAGCTCTCGCCGGCGACGTAGAAGGCGCGGCCCTTGTACTCGGGGCACCTCTCGAGCCACTTGACCAGGAAGACGTACGCGTCCTCGGCCGTCCCCCGGTCGCCGGGTGTTTTGTACTCGGTAACGTTCCTCGAGGAGGAGAACCCGACCCCCGCCGGCGACTCCAGGAATATCACGTTAGCCACTGCATCC